>BRDA01036340.1:14356-28252 GCA_036984385.1 Crenuchus spilurus | reverse complement strand
ACTTGTAGTGTACTTGCTAAATAAAAGTACACTTAGGGAAATACTTTTATTATACTTAAGTATACTTAACATGTACTCGACGTATACTTGTTTTTGCTAAGGGAGAGCTTTCAGGAACTGGACAATGGGTGCAAAAATGTCTGAAGAGAACATTTTGTAGTCTTACAAATGTAAGGATCAGGCAATAGAAGGCATTTGTGGCTTGTCTAATAACCAATCCAAGATGTGCAAACCCAGATCCATCTAGAATGCCTTATTGTAAACTCTGTATGCATACGCACAAGTTTTGGGTCCAGTACTCCTTACCATCTGCCCACAGGGTCACTCAGACAAACACTCACAAACCAACACAAACAGAACATGTATATTCACTCACTATCTGCTTTGTTCAAACACCACAAAGACAACAGCAAATCAGCTGCACAATAATCTGACCTCCATGCACAAAGGCTACAATACACGTTAGTCAATGCTTTCTCTCAAGAGGAAACAAGAAGTGGATTTTTATGTACAAAGGCCAGCAGACCTTTGATGCATGCTGACACTTGTGAAATATATAGAGTTCTGTGTGCGATTATCATTGGAACGTACTGAGAATTTTTATGGCAACAATAAAGCTTTCTGTCCTTTTCATGTTCCTTTTACCACTCTTCATCTTCAGAAGTGCATTTGAATTTGCATTGAGTTTCAATGATGTGCTGTACTTCTTTTCACTAAGCCCACTGGAGTTTTTATTTCTATATCACGACTATGGCTGAACGATTAACGAAAATATCTAATGGTGTCTGTAATTTAAATGGTAATCATGAGGGATGAGCGAGTACACCACTATCTGTATCTGTATCTGTTCAACCATCTAACTGTATCTGTATTCTGAGGGGGGGAATTGGGAATTCTTAACCGGAATTGGGCGTGGTTTAACCAGAAGTGGGTGGGGCTTAAATCGGTACATTATTTCAAGTCTGAAATTGATCAGAAGTTGTTATATGTATTGTTTATTTGAAAACTATTCACAGAACAGCCTCAAAATGATCAATGTTTTGATCACAAAAGTAAGAGAACTATTTACAAAACAAGTTTTTTTTTTTATAAACAGATTATGAATTTGAATGTTAATTGCATGAATGAATACAACTCATGCAGTAGGAAATTATGAACTACTAAGTCTGCATGAACTAGAGTTGTCATACTCAACACAACTTCCTTTTTTTTTATTTTATAATCAAACTGATTTTTTTTCTTTCAATTATTTCTTTATTTTTACTACCTAACGATCTTGGCATTTTTTTCCACACAAAGTTAAACAATGTTGATTAAGGTAGGTGTGTGTGTGTGTGTGTGTGTCTGTGTCTGTCTGTGCAAGAGTGGGCAAGGGGTGGGCACTCTGTGTGACTGGCCAATCAAGTTACCCAATGAGGATTTTCCTTCAGCATGAGCATGGATATTGACGAGATTTACTCCTATCATGCTCGTACTCTTCAAAAATGCTTTATCCGTACCAGATACTCATCAGAAACTGTGCTCACCCCTAGTAATCATTTTGTAATGTTAAGGTTCAGGCCGCAATTTGTCCAAAAAGGCCAGAATATCCACCTTTTCTGACTTGTGGCTTGTTAGCTTAAGAAAACATACAGTAAATAGCTTAACATATCATGTGATAACATCTTGTCCACATTACTTTTGTTCACATGCTATGTCATGTCTGTATTGGTCCTGCCCCGTCCCCCCAGTCATGTTCTGAGTAACTGCACCTGTCTTGTGATTTCACAGCCATGGTTCCTCATTTCATGTCTGATTACATTTGGTTTATATGTTCCCTCATGTGTCCCAGTCTTCGTTGGTCTATCTGGTGAAGTTGCCATGTGTTTGTATTATTTTTGATTCATAGCCACGGTTTTGTTTTTCTTTCATAGCCAAGAGTCTTTGTTTAGTTTAATAAAGAAGTTTCATCACCCCTTGCATCTGACTCCTCTACTCCGTACTTCTGATTTTTGCACCATATTTTTTTGACAAATTGACTCCATGAGACTATGACCAGCACCAAAGTTAGTGTGTGTTGCACTGGTATGAATGGTTTTATACAGACCTCACTGCTGGAGTGAAAATAGAAGATACAACCAAACTATCCAGCCAACAAACAACGTCTATGACCACCACTGAAGGACAAGAGGATGGCTAATACAAACTGTGCAACAACAGATGAGCTGCTGTCTCTGACTTTACATCTACAAGGTGGACCAACAAGGTAGGTCTGTCTAATAGAGTGGACTAACATAGTGTTTAAAATTTCCAGCAGCTCTGCTGTATCTGATCCATTCATACCAACACAACACCCACTAACACTCCACCACCACAGCAATGAGATTTTTAAAAAACATAATCATGACAGCTTCAATTTGGAAGTTTGAACTGAGCACTAATTAAAATTCCACCAAATTCTATTCCTGGACTGTGTGATGGTCTCCAGGAATGCAAAACCAACTGAAATTGATGGTCCCTACATGCTAACTCAACTCTCTCATAAATCTCTGCTGCTCCATATTATGATCGTTTTTACCAAGAAATATTATAATGTTCCAGAAGATTGAGGCATTTATAACCTAAATCTGAATTCCAATTTTCTCTCGCGGGTGACTGACCAGACAGTCTATTCACTGCTAATGTTGATCATCACATTTAAAAGCACTGTTCATAATTAGCATTGAATACTCTCATATTCATGATGCTTTAGAATTTGTCCTTGAAAGATCGTTTGAAATGTCAGTGTAACAGCTGCCTCATGAATAATTGACAGACGCAGAAGAACAAAAGACTTTTTCGTCTGAACCATTCAGCAGAAAATGTTATGTTTTGAAAATTAAGAGACTATTAGGCCTATGTGACATCCTTCTTGCTGTTTGGTTTGGCAAACAGAAAAGAACCTCATAATGAAAAGGGATGAACTTGAAACTAATTTCAGAATCATTTGTTTTGTCTTTTGAGCTGTGCAGTTAGCAGAAGTTTTGGGATTTGATTTATGGTTTCAGTAGAGGTCTAAAGACTACTAACCTTGGACCAATGTTGAGAAATCCATAACTAGCCACATCCTCATGTCATCAGTTTCAGATTGAGAATATAGACATTCACATGGCTTCTTTATTTGTTAAGTAATAATCATTATACTGGCCCCTAGTGGTCTGGCTGTATTAGGGAATCTGTACCAAATCTTTTTTAAATATGGCTTCCCCCATTTGGGAGACAATGACTGGATTCAATACAAATATAAAGAAGTGAGCACTATATGTCCAACTATGTCAAATATTGCATGATACCAGGGTACCAAGCAAAGGGTGGTAGCATCTCAGAAAAGAGCTGCCATAATGAATGGACTTCTCATACATTGAGTGCCTCCCAACAGTGTAACAGTGGTGCCTTATGGGCCACTGATGCCACAGTGGAACAATGACTCAAGCAAGTGGTACAGAGCAATCACTGCATCACAGTGGACCAGTTCACCTTTATAATGAACACAGGAGCAATGAGAAGTGTCTTGGATCACCAGTGAGAACACTCCAAGCCAAAGGTGGTTATTTCCACTATTAGGTAGGTGGTCATATTTTGACATCACTGTGTAGCATCCATCTTGAGTCCCTTTTGATATCACGTTTAAAGAAAGTGTAGTCTGGCCCCATATGAGTGGAAATAACTGCCTGGTGGCATTGCAGAGCAACCAGACTTGCCTGTAAGGTCTATGATTAAGATTTAGACATGAAGTTGCTACAAAGCTAATTGGTGAGGTTAAATTAGTTGCAGCTCCAGTGTAGAAATAAGGAGGCAAGCTCAGTGGCTTTTGTATCACATTATACTCTTATGTACATTGAAATGAAACCATAAAGGATCGCATATTCAGGTTGTTCAGTTAACTTCAGCCCAACTGATGAAAGTTTGCTATCACTTCTATTACTTGTTATCTACATTAGACATGTAGCTCCAGTGCAGAACTAAAGACACCAAACATGTGTTGACTGATACTGTTCCTTTATTCACCTTAACCCAGGGATGTCCAGTCTTATCTACAAAGGGCTGGTGTGGTTTTCCTTTCAACAAAGCAGGAGCACCCAAGGCGAGTTGTTTGAAGACCTAAAGCAACTAACCAAATAGTATCAGGTGTCTGGTGGCTTGTTTGGGCTGAAAGTCTACATCCATGCCAGACACTTGGACACCCTTGCTTTAACTCCCTGGTGTCTGATAGATATTTCAGACATTCTGATATAGTCTGACATGGCCTGACACTCTAAACATTTCTAGCCAATACTTTTGATCTCAGAACTGAAAAAATAGAGGTGTTTACTACACACTGGTCATTGCAGTTTTTAGAAACTGTATGTGGTTTTATTTCTAAAGCTTAACAACTGTGACTTGACGTGTTTGACTCATTCAGTGGTTTGAAAATTGATTGTATAGATTGAACATTTAAGTGAGGTCTTTTGTTCATGTTCACATTCCATAGCTGCTATTCCAATGCTCTCAATTATTATTAACATTACACTTGTATAGCGCCTTTCTCAAACCAGAGTGCCAATCATATCTGGGTATACACTAAGCTACTGTGCCACTCACCGGATGAACAACAATGCATCATTTGGCAGATTTTTTTTTTTTTTTTACATCTGTCTGACTCACTCTCACAGACGTGTCTCTGCTTATTTAAGCTCCTCTCACAAATATCAAAAAATATATTTTGATTCAAGCTATATAAATTTAAACAGTAGACCATTTAAGGTTTCCAGAGTATGTTTTATTTTGTGTCTAGGACAAAATCATGCTGCTGGCAGGTTAACAAAATTTGGCTAACCCAATTTAAAATAAATCAAATTGCCTGCTTATTGCGTTGTAAATAAAATAACTAGGTGTGATTTTGTAGTTAATTCAAGAAGCTCAGCCAGATGACTGTATGGCAATTGTGACAGGCCTACTTTCACTTCAGTCAGGGTCAAAGTGATATCAAGATGTCATTCTGGCACTTGTTTAGAAACTCTAGATACACTCGCCTCATCTATACAAGAGGTGGGCCTACAAATCACTGGTGATTTTACACTGGGCGTGATTATTGATTCAGGGCGTTAGGGTCTATGGCCTATCCCATTATCTGTGAAGCAGGAGTCCAGCCCAAATGGCTGTTGGTGTGGTAAGCACCTACGACAGCCAGTGAGTGAGGTTAATGAGCAAAGCTGCTGTTGCCTCGTTCTCCCCATTGACCTTCGTCCTCTCTGTCCTTTTAATCAATCCTATTTTGTGCTAAAGATCAAACGCTAACAGACTCATCGATCCGAGACTTGTCTCCCTGTGAGAAAGCCTGGAGAGACAGAGTTATTTGTCTTGCTGGCTATTGATGACTGTAGAACCAGATGCCTGAGCACTATTGGAAAGGTGAATGCTTATTTATATCAATATGAATATTTATCAGTGCTGACTGGTTATTACCTGAATGTATCTCATTTAAATAGTCTGGATCACTCTTTATAAGACTGACAGTGTTCCACTGTCGAGGAATAGTAACAATAACGAGATACAGTATGTTTGAGATATTTCAGGGACAGTTAAGACTTAATGTTTGTATAATATACAGTCATGAAAATTGTGAACATGCCAGCCATTCACACGTACCCTAAATAAACTAATGCTTAATCCAGAAACATAGAATAATGCTAGAATTATTGGAACTGGCATTCCTAACACCACCATTCACTCTCTTCAATTAGTATAAAAATCTGCTACCAGATCTCGCTCCAGAAGTCGGTTCGCATCACCTGATTATGTTTGTTACACTGGCCTCCTGTTCCACTTCGTATTCAGTTTAAACTCCTCCTGCTAACATACAAATCTCTCCATTATGTAGCACCAACCTATTTAGTTGAGTGCCTGCATCCTCGCTGTCCTTGCTTAGGTTCTCTAATAATAATAAAACTTTCCCCAAGTTCAAACTGGCATGTACTGGGAGCAGATCCTTCAGTGTCATGGCCCCAAAACTGTGGAACACCTTACCACAATCCTTCTGAGATGCCATACTGTCTTCCTTCAAATCTCAGTTTAAGACTTACAGTGCCCTCCATAATTATTGGCACCCCTGGTTAAGATATGTTAAAAGCCTTAAAATAAATTCAGTTTTTATTGTGGAAACATACTCTCACAGTGACAATTGTAGAAAAATGTAACCTTCAACTCAAGTGAATTTTAAGGGGGGAAAAAATCCCTGACTAAGAAATAATTATTCTTCATAAAATCACCTGTTCCCCAATTATTGGCACCCCTAACAATTCTTAGGAAATAAATATAATTAAAGTATTTCTGTCACTTCTACAGTAGTTTACAAAGTTGATCATAGTATGTAGGAACGTTTAATTAGTAATTCACAACTTCCTGTTTCCCTGGGGTATAAATATGACGTGACACAGAGGCCATTTCTCTTCAACATGGGAAAGACAAAGGAACATACCATTCAAGTAAGGCAGATGTGTTGACCTTCACAAGTCAGGCAATGGCTACAAGAAAATAGCCACTCGCCTACACCTGTCCATATCTACTGTCAGAGGAATTATTAAGAAGTTTAAAACAACTGAAACAGTGGTAAACAAGCCTGGACGAGGACTCAAGTTTATTTTGCCAGCACGCACAGTGAGGAGGATGATAAGAGAAATAAAAAGTTCTCCAAAGCTCACTGTTACATAATTGCAAAAAAGGTAGCTTCTTGGGGTCACAAAGTCTCCAAAACAACCATCAGGTGCTGTCTACCTGCCAATAAGCTGTTTGGGAGGCATGCATGGATCTTTTCTCACTCACAATCATAAACGCAAACGTTTGGAGTTTGCTAAGCAGTACTGGGACTTTAACTGGGACCGTGTGCTTTGGTCAGATGAAACAAAGATAGAGCTTTTTGGCAACAAATGCTCTAAGTGGGTCTGTTGTAACACAAGAGCTGAGTATGCAGAAAAGCACCTCATGCCCACTGTGAAATATGGCGGAGGATCAGTGATGCTGTGGGCCTGTTTCTCTTCCAAAGGCCCTGGGAACCTTGTTAGGGTGCATGGCATCATGATTGCTTTGAAATACCAGGACATTTTAAAACTAAATCTGGTGGCTTCTGCCCGAAAGCTGAAGATGGGTCGTCACTGGGTCTTCCAGCAAGATAATGACCTTAAACATCTGGCCAAATCTACTCAAAATGGTTCATCACACACAGAATCAAGCTCCTCCCATGGCCATCTCAGTCCCCAGACCTCAAACCTGAAAACCTGTGGGGTGAGCTAAAGAGGAGAGTGCAGAGGAGAGGACCCAGGTCGCTGGATGATTTAGAGAGATTGTGCAAAGAGGAATGTTCGAAGATCCATCTTTCTGTATTCTCCCTTCTTGTGAAACATTATAGGAGAAGATTAGGTGCTGTTTTGTTGGCAAAAGGGGGCTGTACAAAGTATTAACATCAGGGGTGATAATAATTGTGGCACACATGATTTGATGTTAAACAATTATTTCTTAATGTGGGATTTTTTTCCTACTGAATAAATGCACTTGAGTTAAAGGTTGGATTTTACTATTTTTTCCATCGTGGTCCTATATTATTTAGAAAAAAACTCAATTTATTAGAACCTAAAAAGCACATCTTAACCAGGGGTGCCAATAATTATGGAGGGCACTGTATCTATTTTTTCACTTTCATTGTTTTGCTCAGTGATTTTTTTTTTTTTACCTCTCCTCTGAAGCGTTTTTGAGAAAAGTGCTATATAAATTGAACTTGTAGTAGTAATAATAATAATAATAATTATTATTATTATTATTATTATTATTATTTTAATTATTTAATTGTTATTATTATTATTTTATTATTATGTTAATTTCAATTATCACATCACCGGGCATTTCCATGTTATGCTATAATCAAGCTAACAATTTCAACATTTTACATTTATATCATTCTGTACCTTGAACACAGACAAATTTATACCTAATATGTTTAAGTTTTATGGTCTCTCAGTCAGGAAAGCGTTAAACTTGAAGCCTTCTTGAATATAATACAACACAACCATAACATTAATACCACTTCTTTGCATCTACACTCATTGTCCATTTAAGCAGCTCCACTGATCATACAGGTACGCTTTGTATTTCAACAATTATAGACTGTAGTTCATTTTGGGTTATAGTTATTTGGGTGCTGGATCATTCTCAGCAGTGCAGTGTCATTGACGTGGTGGTGGTGTGTTAGTGCGTGTTGAGTGAATCAGACACAGCAGAGTTTCTGGAGATTTTAAACTTTTTTCCACTCATACCTTGATGATCCACCTTGTAGATGTAAAATCAGAGACAGTAGCTCATCTGTTACTGTCCAGTTTGTGTCCTCTAGTCTTTCAGTAGTCAAAAGTGATGGATATTTTGGTTGGACTCTTCTTAGTCCAGCAGTGACAGAGGTGTTTAAAAACTCCAGCAGCTCTATTGTGTCTCATTCATTCAAACAGAACATGAGAAATTTGCACAAAATTGCTTCTTATTCCATAATTTATATATGAATATAATTTTTTATAATTCCTGTCCAATATATAGCTTATAAAGGTATGAGGATGAGAGAGAAATTATCCACACTTTATTATATATTATGTTATATATTATATATCATATATTAAAACTTCTGGTAGAATCCATGACTCGCAGAGGGCCAACAACATATTAGTGATTGGTTTTAATATTATAGTTGATAAGTGTAATTGAACAGAATGCTTTAATTTAAAAAAGGAAGAAGATTCAGGTTTCCATGATATGGGCCCTTTAAGTGGCAGTGCAGCTATCTTCTGTGTCTCGCATATTGCTTATCTACTTTTCTCCCACACAAGATGACAGGTCTCAAAGGCTTTTATGACTGTAATAAAAAATCCCAATGATAATAAATTTCAGAGAAATGAATATAGACCACAGATGCTATTCCAATTGTAGATAATGTGCAGTGACAAACATTTTGATAAATCATCTACTCAGCATAAAGAGACTGCATTACTCTTCATGAAATCACTATATAATAGAGATGGATAATCAGAGTTAATCAAACACACAACCCAGACATAATGAATACAGCTGTAATCACTGGGACTGATACTTAGTAGTATTTCAGTCCCATACAGACACATAAATCACCATGTTTACATATACACCAGTGGTTATATTTTACTATATAACGTGATCATGCAAACAGCTGTCCGACTAATGTCTTAGATGACCTAAGGGCTGTAATGTTATGTGTTTTTGGTATGATACATGTAGGCAGCCATGGACTGGTGGTTTGGGATTTGGTCTTTTGATTGGAAGGTCGCCGGTTCAATACCCTGGCAGGTAATGACTTAAGTATCCATGACCAAATCACCTAACTTCCAACTGCTCCCTGGGCATTGTGGATAAGGGCAGCACCCTAGGGTGTTCACTAGTGTATGTGTGTTTCACTGCAAAGATGGGTTAAATGAGATCAAATTCTGCCAACACACTGGTCAATGACTCATTTTCACTTTTTTCACAGCGGGGCTAAATTAAGATATCTATGTAGCTGTACTGCAGAGATTGTTTCCCAGGTTTTGGTGAGGGGAGATATATTGCAAACTTGTTTTATCATGGTGGGCTTTCTCCTAGCAGTGCAGGGTTTCCCATATAATTTGGTATTTGTGATTTGGTGTTTTTCCATAGTGTAATGAGGTGTACATCCTTATATATTTAGATACATTTTTATTTAATTTATTTACATTTTTTCTTCAATTTTTGTTAGCCAATTGACCCGCCTATTCGTTGACTCTCTCTCACTTGTAATGTCCTTAGCTGCAAACCAATGCATGTGAAATCAAGCTCCACCTCTTTTTTGAACTGCTGCCAATACATCTTTGCCAGGAAGCCAAAGTGCTCAGAGGAAAGCGCAGGGTTCCCAGTTCTGATGGATTGTCTGGCAGATGCCTGAGCCAGCCGACATTCCTTAGTATTGACGGGGAGAGGGTGCCATTTTATCTGCCCAGAGAGAACAATTTAGCTCTCTCGGGCCCAGGCTGTTGATGGCAAATAGCATGATAGTGATTCAAACTCTCGATCCTCAGATCATAATGGCATCGCCTTAGTCCACTGAGCCACTCGGGGCATCATGAAATGACTTTGTAAGTCAATCTATGTTAACATATGTAAACAGGGCTACACATTGTCTGGTCTACTTTGCAGCTCTTGTAAATACTTTGGTTCGGTCCAGTTCCATAGACAGACTATATTAAGGTTACCATTGATGAATAAACACTTCAATCATGTTCACTGCTCTATTATCAAACGATTCATAGTAATTGTGGCTGACAGCCACTGCACCTACGCCACATACCATGCAAATCCATTGAAGCTAAGCAGGTCTGGTTAGTACTTGGATGTGATCAGTGTACATGGTTACAAAATGTGTAGGCGCATAATTTTCCCCCTAGAATCCAACAGTTTTAAAATAGCAATGGGATAGTGATATAATTAAGCAATTAAATTAAACTGCTGCAGTCTCCACAGTTACTGCATTTTCACAGTACAATTTAAAATCATTTTCAGATTGAATTCTTCTTTTCATTACACTCCACTCAACGGTGCCCTCCAGAAAGCGTTTTTTGTAGCTGCGGCGTACTCCAAGCAATCAACATGCATTGTAAGGTTCCACCTACAGCTACAGCTGCACACGGTGGGCATGTCAGTGTGAAATCTTGTCCGACAGCTGAAACTGACCATGACCTCGGCCTCTCAACTGAGATTAGCAGATTTGTCTAACACATTAGGGCTACGACGCAGACAGGCTGCAGCCCTAATCGACTGAAACATCTCTGGCTAGGAGGTGTCGCCGAGATAGGCCCCTCACCAGAAACATGGGCACATTGAGCCTGAGTTCCTGTCGAGCTAGCTAACATGGCTCAGGAAAAGGTGTGTGTGTGCGGTTCATCAGTTCCACTCTGTCGTGGTCGTGGAGACAGCTGTCGGCTTCATAGTCATCAACGCCACTCAACACTGCCAGTTTTAATTGCGTTAACTGTATGTGACGTGGACCTTTTAGCGGTGCGGTCAGTCCTGAAATGCACGGTAACACCTCAGTCTGAAAAATGGCTTTTTGGATACACTTAGTGTTAAAATATTAACATCGAGATTAAAATTGACCCGGCTTCTCTAACCAGTAAGTGCACTTAAAGGGATATTTTGGAAGAATTAAAATTCATGCAGATTTACTGTTTCAAAAATTAGACACATTGTATGATCACTGCTTTATTTTTGCACAAGAGCTACAAGACATAAAGTCCCAGAGAACCTAAATGTTTTTCTTTCTAAAGCTGTTTTCATGTGTGAACTCCACAAAATGTCTAGAGAATCAGATCTGAACATTATCTGGAGTTGCCCTTTCATACAGGTAGTGTACAGCCAGAGATGTTCTGTGTCTGACGTCTTCGTACTCTAGAGACATGTTCTGGGTGCTTAAGGTGAGAGGCAGTGCTTGTGTAGCACTTGTCATGTCATGTCACACGCCGTCATCACTTCTCTCCAATGCCATCTGTCTCTGGTTGCTTGTAGCAGGCTAGCACCTGATAATCCAGTCCATGTCTTGATGTTATCCATCCAGGTTATTCTTGGTCTTCCACGTCTTCGGACTCCCTCCACAAGTCCAGTCATAACACTTCCTTCAATGCTCTCATGTGCTGCCTCATCACATGACTGAAGTAACGTAACTTGTTTGGTAGAACTTGGAAGAGGCACCATATGGTAGAATGTTGCCAGATTGGTTGGATTTTGATAAAATTCAGTTTTTAAACTTGCAAGCAATGAAAGAAGTATATTCTCATTTACTTTACCATAGAGCAGGGGTAGGCAACTCCGGTCCTGGAGTGCCGGTGTCCAGCACAGTTTGGTGATGTCACTGCTCTGACACTACAATTAGACATGCTAATTGCCGCTGAGTTGAATCAGGTGTGTTTGATCAGGTAGATCACCAAACTGTGCAGGAAACCGGCACTCCAGGACCGGAGTTGCCTACCCCTGCCATAGAGGTTGCCTGTCCCATCATAAAACATGAAAATCATTTAACCCTCTAGAGTTGGCATTCCCGCTGGCAGGGACAAAACCGAAATTCTGCAAAAACACTTATAACTTAGCAAAATGTTATCCTAGAAACACAATGAAACACACAGGAAACTGTAAAGGGTCTGCTTTTAAAATATATATAGTTTGAATTTACATACATTTTCAGATATTTGTGAGAGGAGCTTAAATAAGCAGACACATGGTTGTGAGGGCGAGTCAGACAGCTGCACATTTTTCCCACCAATTGACGTGATCTGTCATTCATATGATAATAGCATGGTAATTCCAAACATTCCATTGGTTGGATTACTGGCTGTGGCATTTGTGGAATGTGAACTGCACAAAGAGCTCTCGCCTGAGTGTTCACACCAATCTCATAAATATTCAATGTAGTTAGTGGCTGAAGAAAACAGTGTGTCACCTCACAATCATTAAGCTTTAGAAATAAAACCACATACAATTTCTAAAAACTGTAATGAGCAGTGTCTAAGTGGAAAGTCTAAGTTTAGAGGAGATTTAATCAAAGTATAGATTTAAGACACTTACTGATTGGACTGATTGGATTGGATTGGTTGTTGCTGAGTTTGTGCTGAACAAAAATCTGTGTAACAGTTTGGGAAAAAATCATTTTAGATGAGTGTAATTTCTAAAAATGTCAAGCCATGTCAGACTACATCAGAGTGTCTGAAACCCTCAAACTCCAGCAATTAAATCCCTTCATAATTTTATATTTGCTGATCTGTACATATTAGAATATCAGAGGTTTATTATTAGGCCATGTTGACCTGGTTTAATATTGTTGAAATGCTGAACATTAGCTGTTTTGATGTTTACTTTTGGGTGTACTGTTGACATTTTGGCAGATTTTGAAACATTTTGGCTGGAAACCAGTGTAGCAATCTGGTGACTCTGGACTGTGTGTGCTGCAGAAATCACAGGCTGTGTCTGAAATGCTGAAATAAATGCTGCCTTCTGTCATGTTGCCTGTTTTTGCATCAAAATTAATACTACATGTATGTGCTAGTACATGTACATATACAGTATATCTGCAATATCAATGAGTTAGAAAGTGATATCAACATATCCACTGTGAATTCTCAGGAACATTACATGCTTTGCTAATGAAGTGTTCAGTTTATAGAGAAATGGTACGACATGGCTTGGTTTGTGGAAATTGTCAGCTCCAGATGGCTTTCAGTGATGCATTGACCATGCTCAGAGTGTTTTCTGAATATTCTAATGAGTTTTATCATTATTTAAACAATTTAACCAGTATATTACAGAATTGAAAATTCACTGTCATTGGCAATGTGCAAACCAAGTTAAGTCATTTCAGTTATTCTTGCTTATGTGGCTCATGTAGTACACTCCCTACCTTTTAAAGCTAATTTGGGCCTAAATCTTCAAATCTCATCTCTTAGAAAACAGTCTAAACCCTTAGTAGTGAGCACCACTTAGCGCTTTTCCACCAACACGGAACCGGCACCGTTCTGGTTCAAGAACCTAATTTTGAACTGTTCGGCGCATTTCCACCAACAAAAATACCGGCCCGAACCAGGAACGTTTGTTCGCAGCGGGAACCAAAAAATACTTGTTTTTTCAGTGTGAACCAAACGCGCCTGCGCACTGAGGCGACTCGTAGCGTACAGTGGTCCACTGAAGTGGTCGAGCGACATCTCAAAGAGGAAAGATTATGAGGGGAGTTCAAAGAGGACTTTGAGGCCTCTTGTAGTTTATCTATTGTTTTTGACTCAAAGAAGTCACCTGGTGACATGCGATGCTCAGCGGAGTCACGCGTCCGCGCAAACC
>BRDA01036340.1:0-14346 GCA_036984385.1 Crenuchus spilurus | reverse complement strand
AGTGATAGATAAGCTAAAAAAGGACTAGAGATTCTAAAAAGGAGCTATCGCACAGTGGAGCTGGACGAGGGAATGTACCGGCTATAGATTTGACTTGTGAAGTGAAACAAACATTTGTACCAAGAGCACAAATGCTCGCAAGTAGTCGATGCGCTCCGCCATCTTTGTTTATAATTCCGCTTTGTTGATGACGTACACCGTGACGTATCCTCGGTTCAACTAGTGGAAACGCGGGCTGGTTCACTAAAAAGCACCGAGGTTCTCATAAGCCCGAACGGCACCAGTTCAAGAACCAGAGTTATTTTGGTGGAAAAGCGCTACAATGATCCGCCTCTGCAGGCATGAGCACCAATCAGCACTTTCCCTCTCCAGGGGCGATCACCAATCAGTGGTCCACATAAGCTTCTATCAATGCTGACAGAACCATGGGACTGAGCAGGGATTTGACCTACCAGCTATTAAAAAAAACTCTCCCTAACTGCATGGACCACTCAGTTGTACAAATGGATTAGAATTCAGTAGAAGAACCAGTTAAAATGTCCATTTGAGGGGCAAGATATTCCCTAAACACTCCAGCTCATGTGGTTTGACCCTGAATTAAGCTGCAGTACTCGCTAAGCACCGCATTATATGCAGATGTGGAGTATGGGAACGTAAAGACTTAAGGGAACCTGTGCTGTACTTTCTGATAGCAACTTAGCTGAAACAGTATACCAGTCATTTCCTTCAAAGGCAGCTTTCTCGTTCAGCAGCATTTTAACTGTCAAGGAACCTTGGAAGCGCATTTCGGACACTCTTGGCTTACGTCATATGAATAAGCCATAAAACATTAAAGGCATTTTCACACCAGAACTATTTGTTCCAGTTAAAACGGGCTCTGGTTCATTTGCTCCCTTGTTATGGTTCGTTTCATCAGGTGTTAAAACAGTAATCGCACTCGGGTGCGGATCAAACAAACCGTATTGTAAGAGGTGGTGGTCTCGGTCCAGTCCCAAACAAACTTGCTTGTGGTGAGAACGTTGACAACTGTTGCTGCTGTCACGTGTCACACACCCAACGCATAGACTGTGTTGTGCATCAGTTCCGAGTGTCACACGGTGTTGTCTCACAGCAAAGTGAGGGCTCTCAATAGAGTTAAACAGCAGAATAGAGCTGTGGCTCGGGACAGGTGAGTGTTGTGTGGTAGCCACAAGACAGTAGGTGAATGCAGCATGGCAACAACAACAGGACAGCAACAGGTTTTGCTCTTGCTGCTGCTGCTGCTCTAGTGTTTATTTTCCTGCTCCCACGCCAGACAGCTCTGGCCAATCAGAGGAGACAATGTATTAATGTGGTTTGCTGGAGCGCAGTTTGGTGCATTTAGGTTTGTGCCTGTGTGAAAACAAACTAAATAGCAGGGGAAACGCTTCAAGTTAAACAAACTCAGTCTGATTTGGACCAGAGAAACGAACTACAGTTGAGAAAAGGCCCTAAGTTTTAAACAATAGTACATTCATACACAGTCAGCTAATCTATTTTGATGTTAAATTGACATTTAGTTGCATAAGACAAAAATATAGCATGCTTTATAAATCGGATTTATTTGCCAATAAGTGTGAAATTGACTTCCCCATACACACTAACTCACATGTGATACTGCAATAATCATAGTGACAATAAAAAGACAATTAACATAATTAATATAATAATTACATTAAAATTAAAATAACATTTTATATCATTAAAAAATATTCAAACAAATAGTTTGACCCCCAAACCAGTCTTGAGAGAAACAGACCCCCAGCCGCTCTTACTCGCTTTCGTCCCTGTGGTCCAAATAATCTCATTTAGTAACAGCGCTAATGGAGGACACTAGGGATGAGCGAGTACACCACTATCTGTATCTATATCTGTATCTGTTCAACCATCTAAATTATCTGTATCCGTATCTGTACTTGGAGTAGGCAGGGCCTTAACCGGAAGTGGGTGGGGCTTAAATCTGTACATTATTTTAAGTCTGAAATTGATATGGATTGATCAGAAGTTGCTATATGTATTGTTTATTTGAAAACTATTTACAGTTCACCAAGTAACTTTAAATATCATATAAACTGAAATAGAGGCGAGCTGAAGAAAACCTAAGGAGCACCGAAGAGAGTAACATGAGCTAGAGTCAAGCCAAGCACAGATCATGAAGACAGTTACCCAATGAGGATTTTCCTTCAGAGGAGCACGGATATTGACGAGTTTTACTTGTATCATGCTCGTACTTCTCAAAAATGCTTTATCCGTACTGGTTACTCATATGAAACGAGTATCCGGCTCAACCCTAGAGGACACAATCATAATTCAACAAGCTACTTACACATTAAACCACAAAATAATAAGCGATTTAAAAGTCATCTAACAAGTTAAACCTTTTATATTGGATGACGGTAAGCTAACACCGCTAACACGCTAAGCTAATATCAGCTTCAGTCTGTCAGTTCTTACTTAATAAATGAAGTACATTTGAAAACAACTTTTAACCATCTAAAATGTACTTATTTAATGAGCAAATGCAGCAGAAAGTCCGAATACTGAAGAAAGTTACTTGTACACAAACTCCTCTGCTAAGCTAACTCTGTCCGCCATGTTTCTGAACCACTGGAACACTGAGCTGGTGAAATGCATCATGGGATTGCCTTCACTCAGAAGGATACACGTTCACTGCTTTAGAATTGCAGGGAACATAAGGATGCATCGTATGCTGCCATCTGACTTGGACATTCTTGGGAGCGTGCATATGCTGCCCAAAAATGCTGTCCAGTTAGTCTTGATAAGCCTTGGCTACTTGGCTATATTTCTTGAGTTATTCCTTTAATGGACCTGGAATTTGCATGTATTTCTGTAGTGACTTCTTAATCTGGATCTTCTGTTTTACTATGCAATACTGTGACATGTTACAGCTGAACCACAGAGCACAGATGTGGAACTGCACAGTAGAAGTATATGAGTAAGAGTGTAGTTTATTAATCAAATTTAACTATAGCCAAATATCAGTATGCTTAATTTAAAGTAGTACTATGTACTACATTTGGCAAGTTTGTAAAGCTTTTTGGTGGAGATAAGTAATCATGTGACATGAGTGTACGCTGTAGTCTCCTTCTCCAAGAAGATTAACCTCACGATGGAACCCATACTCATTTACATTTGAGGCATTTTGCAGACGCTTTTATCCAAAGCGACTTACAATTGGGGGTTAGGTGCCTTGCTCAAGGGCACTTCAGTCGTGACCTGCCCGGGGATCGAACCGGCGACCTTCAGGTCACCAGACCACATCCTTAACTACTAGGCCACGGCTGCCCCCATACTCCTCTGGGTTTCGGGCAAGGCATTACACAAAATTAATTGTAAATAGGACAAGGCACCAATCCATCGTTGGGTACACACATACACACACACACACACACACCTGTCTAATCTAATTCACCTGACCTCCATGTTTTTAATGCTCCATTCCTGTCTGATTTGAGGCTACACAGTCCAGTTATAAGCTATACATTTTGCATACTTTCCATTAAACTGATTTCGCTAAGTAAATGAGAGCGTGTAGTTTTCTGAGGCTAGCATGTTGAGAAGAACACAACTGCAAGTTTGTATCTTGTGGTAAAAAAAGTAAAACGACCTTCATGATGTACTTGAGACATCAGAGTCTCAAACTCAACAAGATCTTGTCTCGTGGACCTGGACTTTTACATTACCAGACAACTGCAGTGCATGTAACTGTGAATGTGTCAAATGGATTACAGACAAAACCTGCTTTCCTGCAGTTATTGAACTATTTATTGCATGTAAACACTAACTGTACTAATAAATGGTGCTTGTAGAAGTCTTTGACTGGATCACAGCCATAGTGATAGTCAGTAGAACAGCACTTCTGCTTGTGATCTTGTTTAAGTAGATACATAAGAAGGAATATGACCATAATACTAACCCTGGACTGCAGGGATGGGAGGTGCATTACAAACAAGCCTTAATTATGTTGATATTCTCAATGTAGCAAGTCCCACTTCACTACAGGCCAATGTGATTGTCCCACCGCATATGCTGGTAGTTACACCACTGTACATAACCAATTACATCTCACAAATATTTGCTTGCCACTATTGGCGTGCAGTTTGCACACAGGTTTGACTGGTGCTCTGTTCCTGTCCGATTTGAGCCGTACTAGGTGATACAGTTTACTGAACAATAAAATGTCCAGGCAAATTCTGTGCTACTGTGTGCTGTACTGGCCATCCAGTTGTACATCTGTTCAAGTCATGAATAATTTGGAGTTAGGATAGTTTGATGTGACCACCACAGTACAGCAGAGACTGAAATATTTTGACTAAAATAGTCAAAAAATAGTTTCCATTTTTTAAAAGATGCGTCCTCCCCCACAAAAGGAGCAAGAACAAATACACACACCGAGCTCTGAGAGAACATGTTTTGCATAATGAAGCGCCGAATAGACAGCGCACCTGTGAGCATGTGTGCTTCTCAGAGAGAAAACGAGTGTATTTCAGGTGTGTAACATGGTTCCATCTGCTTAGTCCCGAATGTTCTTCCCTTAGGTAATGCTGCTCCTTTGAGAGTCTCACAGTGAGTCATCTCTTGCTCACTCTCCCTTGCACTTTCTCTCTCTCTCTCTCTCTTTCCTTTTCTTTTTTTAACATTGTGTCCTTTTATCGTGCTGTGGCAGGTAGAGATGAATAGAGAGCCTCAGCTGGGCCGCTTAGGCCCCAGGAGATATCAGGGCGTTTGACAGGGCCAGAAGACAATAAGAACCTGTTCAGTTTCTGAGCTTGTTGAGGGACTCTCTCGCTCTCTCTGTCTCTCGCCCTCTACCTCTCCCCTTCTCCCTGAGCTCAGAACACCAAAGAGCATCAGCTTAGGTTTCCTCACCTCTCTTCAACACATGGAATCACTTGCTTAGCCTGTCTTTGTCATCGAAAAGAACACAGGGATGAAACAGACATGCCAACGGAACAGACCACAGTGTATGTGCACAGGACTGCACCTGAGATAATTAGATTTAAATAGTTTCATCTGGGCAATGCACAAGTAAAACACTTCCTTGGACAGACATCATTTGAAGTCAGCTAATACCTGGTTTGAATAATCAATGCTTCATTATGTTGAGGGTGAAGATGAAGAGCATTGTGGAGAACATCTGGAACTACTCGTTGTTCTTCAAACTAGCTCACATCAACCACTTCTATGGACATTAGGAGTGTCATTATTTGTTTATTATTTATTATACCACAGCTAGTTCTAACCTTGTTTCAAATCTGATTGGCTGAGAAGTGTACTAGGAGTGCCAATATTGCATAATATATAAAGCAACTGGACTTTTAATGTATTTACAGCTTTTTACATTACATTTCCAACACAACAATGAACTGAATCAGCTTCTACCAGCAGCTTCACTGAGTTAAGAGCTGAATTTAACAGATAAATGTGACCCCGTCTGGGGAAACCCGGCCAAAGTCGCTAAGTAACTTATTGAGATATGGTGTTGTTCAGCCTGTCACTCACATTAGCCACAAAATTATCCGCTTGATTTTATTGTTGTACATGAAAGATAAATATTTCAAATATCTATCGTAGTACATGGTTTTATAAAAAAAAAAAAAAAAAAAAAAAAAACTTTTTGGGCAGGAAGCCATTCACTGAATTTACAGATTTTACTCAAAAACGGGTTTCCGTGACCCCTCAAATCCGGATGTAAGACTACTTCTACCGCGGATGTACACAAACTTGTTGGGTGTCATTCGGCTCCTGAACTACTTCTCTTCACTGTAGAAATGTGTTTGAGCTCATGTATCCATCCTCCACTCAGCAGGTTAGAAGTCTTCATGTAAACAGAGCAACTTTAGCCGTTTAGCTCATCTTTCAGTCTTCATTTCTGGTAGATTTGGATGTATTTTGATTAACATTTAACCGTTTCTTGTGTATTAATGTCTTGTGACACAAATAAACTGAGTTGAGTTTTAGTATGCTATGTCTCTGAATGCTATATCTCGGTAAAGCATTAGCGATAATTGTTTAATGAAACTCAGTTTACACCAGCAAACAACATCTGATAAATGAGTATATCTGTGTTTATTGTCTGTATAATAAACAGCTGTTGGTAAACAATGTTTCTCCACTATTATAACTGAAGTTCACAGTGTGATGTTTTAACAGCAGATTGTCTGATAGAGGAACTACTTTATCTCGCAGAATGTTGATAATCAAGCAAATAGTTTTTCTGTCCTCTTTATCTTAAAAACAATAAAGAGTGATAACAGAACTATGTTATAATCACAATAATACACTAGAGGGTGGTGCTATAATGTGACCAGTGTCAATATCTTACATTATAGCTCTTCCTCTCATATATTATTGCTTAATTATTGTCTGCTTAGAGCTCTAAAATCTATATTTACATTCTGATTTAAAATCTCAAGTTTACATTTAAAAGGTGCATTAAGCTTTCCAGTAAGATTGTGAAGATGATGATGATGAACATGATTGAAAAACAGGAGCAGCGATAATGTTCCATAAGCTAATTAGCTCTGACATATCTGAGAAGTCACAGATCAGAGGAAATCAGCAAACTTTCATTGGACCCACTGGCTCATGCTGGGTTTGCATTGTGCAATGTCAATGCTTCTATAATATGTCTGAGTGTGATAATAGCAGTGAAATCTTGACAGACATGATATGTTGGATGATAAAATATTATGGTAGATCTGTAATTGAAGGGGCCCTGAGTGGCTCAGCAGGCTAAGACACCGACACTATGACCAGAGGATCGTGAGTTTGAATCCCGGTCATGCTGTTTACCATCAACAGTTTGTGCTCTCTCTGGGCAGGTAGATGGCAGTCTCTCTCTCTCCTTATCACTCACTCATTGCAATGTCCGCTGGTTCGAAACTAACCATTCAAAACTAGAGACTCTGCACTTTCCTCCGAGAGCGTTGGTTCCCCAGGGACGGTGAAAAAAGATGGTGGCTGTATCACATGTGTGCATGTCTTCACTCTCCTAGAATCAGGGACAGTGCAAAGTGATGGAGAGAGCCACTAATGGGTTGTGTAAATTGGCGACTACCACATTGGAAAAGGGAGAATATATTCGAGGATGCTCCATACTCAAGCAGAACATGAGGTCACATTCACAAAACAAGCCCTCAACATAGTAGTCGCAGTATTCTGCCTTGAGAAATGTCATCTGAAGAAATGAAAAAGGAAAGTTTGAAGCCGTTCTTTGCCGAATGCAGTATGGAATGATCATTGTGCAAGGTAAGTGTGAGGAAATAAAGAACGTTTTCAGATATACACTCTCTGTTGCTACAGTTCAACAACTCCCATGTTTCATTTACGTTTGGCCATGGATACTACTGTATATGTTGTGTTGTGAAGTTTCCATCATCCAATGAGTCATTACATTGGTGGTTTGCAGACAAGCCTTATAGGAAAGATTCAAGTCTTGTGACACTGAAAAAATCTGACCTTTTTGGTCACAGAGGCACTAAATTGACTGTGTGTTCTATCTTAAGTCGTGGCTGAAGATATTAATCTGAAATGCATGGCTTGGCCCACACTAGTGAAACTGGTCTGATTTGATATTTTTGTATCTTTTTTCTGTTCATTACAAATAATGTTTTCATATTATTTTAAACCCAAATTAGACATTTGAGGAAAACTGCTGTAAAGTTAAGATGAAATTCCTTTGTCGTGCACTGGTATGTTAGCAGTCGTTACTCTGGCTGGTAGGTTGTTCAGAGCCTTTGGAGCATTTGCCACAGTTCTTCTGCAGACTGTACTATCTCACTTCTGTCTCTGCATGTAATCTCAGACTGACTCAATGATGTTGAGATCAGGGCTCTGTGGGGGCTACACCATATGTTGTAAGATTCTCAGTTCTTCTTTTAGCTGAAGATCAGACCACCTGTACTGAATGATGGATACGGATCTGCTTGTTTTTCTCAGTAGTAAAGTGACCAAATCATCATTTCATATCCACATAAAACTCACTGGCCACTTTATTAGGTACATATACATTGTACCTACAACTATATATATAACACACATTTACCATGAGTTGCTGTTCTGTGTTTATAACTTGTGTGGGCCCCTGCATTTGTACCCCAATGTCAAACATTGGTATTTCCATTAGCCTTTCCGCTGTAGGTAGCTGGCATCTGTTGGCTTCTCTGAGCACTTTTGTGACCCCAAACACACAAACATCAGCCAGTCTTCTCACTTGTCTAGGCAGAAGTAAAGGGAGTTCAGAGGAAGGTGAGAGTAGAGATGCTCACATAGATTGCCACCATTCACAGAAGCTGTGCACTGAGCAGCTTTTCCGGAAACTTCACAACGAAATGGCAGCATTGACAATGCCGTTTCAACTCTGACAGCTGACAGTACTGTAACAGGAATACATTGAGGCTGGAAGGCAAGGATGTCACTACTGTAAAAAAAGAGCTGAGAAGTTATGAGGATGCATATGTTTGTGTGTGTTTACTTGTGTTGGTTTCACACAGAGTGGACAAAAATCTCAGTCATCACAGAACCAAGTAAACACAGTATAGAAGAAGCTGGACTCGGGCTTATTTAAACATTAGATATCTTGGATGTTGATGTTTAACAGGAGGCAGCCATGGCCTAGTGGTAATGATCTGGTCTTGTGACCAGAAGGTTGCCAGTTTGATTCCCAGACAGGACATGACTGAAGTGCCCTTGAGCAAGGCACCTAACCCCCTAACTGCTCCACGGGCGCCGGTGGATAAGGGCTGCCCACCGCTTCGGGCGCAATTTCTCACAGCCTAGTGTGTGTGTGTTTCACTGCACAAATGGATTAAATGCGGAGGTCAAATTATTTTGTGTGAAAATCACATTGGCTAAATTGGTTCATCTTAACCTTAAGAACCTGGCCAAAAGTTCAATTGTTTAACTGATCTCTTAGGTCTATAAGTAATAAATGGGAAGCAAAGTTAAATTTGTGTCTCTTGTCTTGCTGATCCAAAAAACAATCTGATATTTGACTCAAGAACCATGATATGAGCTGACCTGTGAATTTAACCATAAGTTGCACCTCTAATGCCCAGTGTTTTCAGTTCATTTATGGAAATTAAACTGCAAACTTGTGATATAAGAAACAAATTTTATTTTATTTATTTTTAAAATCCCTTATTAGTCCCACAGTGAGGAAATTTGACATTTTACCCATCCGTGCAGTGAAACACACACTAGTGATGGGCAGCCCTATCCACCGTGTTTGGGGAGCAGTTGGGGGTTAGGTGCCTTGCTTAATAGTACTTCAGTCATGACCTGCACGGGGATCAAACCAGCAACCTTTTGGTCACAAGCACACATTCTTAACCACCATGCCATTACATATCCATTACGTTTATCCCTATACTGAAGTGTTTAATCCAGAACAGCTTTTAATCAGGCACAATACAGATCAACCAATCAGAACAAAGTCCACATATTTACATATATCACTCTTAAATACAAAAGGCGTAATTTTAAAGTGTAACGAGAGGTTGGAAAATGGTCTTAAAACCACATAAACATTGTTCTTGCACTTCAGTGGTAAAATTTAATTAGCAAACGGCATGATATGGGCCTTTAAAGGTTTTCTTTTTTGTATATGGGTCAAAAATAACCTTTCTTATTTGATTAATTCTTCAAAAATTCCCACCAGAAGTCAGATGACAGCATTATAGATTCTACTTTTGATGATCATGACAAATATTAGATAATATAATAAACTGCCAAACTCTAAATACAAAGTGCAGACTGAAGGTTTATAACCATGTTCAGACATGAATGCAGATTGCTGTTATTCTGTAAAACTCCTCTCAGATTTCTTCTCTATACTTGCCCACAGGGGACTCCCTGCCACCATCTTGAAGGAGATTTCAACTGTGAAGTGCTGAGGGAAGTTTCCAGAAACTCATCAGACTTGCAAGTTGATTTGAGGTGTCTATAACATATTGTGAACTGAATTGCAATTTTTGCAGTTATGGCAACAAGCTAATCTGATTTACTACCAGTGTTCCAATTGAATACCAGTGTAGGAAGTGTCACATAGTAAGACAGGATATACACTTTCAGCTAATGTTAGACTGGCATTATCTGTGCCAGTGATCTCAAGCAAATGCTGGGCAACATGAACTAATGTTAATTTACATTTGCAGAACATTTCACAAATTAGGAAAAATGTAGCTTGACGGATGAGGTTTTCAGATTAGCTAAGGTAACAGCAAAAGTTCCTGTAGACAAGTCTGTCCCCTCAACAGCCATTTTTGCAATGTTCTCAGGCAGTTATGATTCAGCCAAGTAAGCTCCTGTCATTTTCAGTGGGGAGGACAATATTCATAGAAAATAAAAGGCTCAGAAACTTTTTAAAAACATAAATTTTGAGAAAAATGGTGCCAATTGTTTGTAGTGTTTGACTTACGACTGTGCTGGCAGGCTGATTGCTTCTTTGAATTTCTATGAATCAGACACTATTTTGTCCCCATTTATTGTTCCCCAGACTCTGTATTATGTCTCTGTGGACAGGCTGGCCTTGCCCCTTTGTTTGGAAGCCTTGAAGGGATTAACTTTTAGACTTTATAAGGAATTTAGTAAGTGACCACTCTTGTTTGGTAGGTATGATCAAAGTCCTTATCGGCAAGTCTGTTTACTTGGTGGTCATGCAGCTAAACACGAAGTCAAATTACAGTTTCGAAAACATATTTGAAATCACTGATAAAATCTGACAAAAACCTCAAATAATTTGTAGCATTTCACTCAGTAACATGTAAACACATGTTGTTGTAGCTACTGTCCTTGCACACAGTGAGAGGAGAACTTTTCATTTGCTATGTAACCACCAAGTAGACTGGATGCTTTTTTCAACGGTGGGACTTTCTCTGTAAAGAGATGTCATGTTGAGCCTAACAAGCTTTGCCAGTCATATACCAACCAGCAATCACTCTCCTTCTCTAGAATATGTCTGGTACGATGCACATGCAAAATTGGAGAGGAAGCCACCTCTGGTTTTCCATACACCTACAAATGAAACACCACAAAACTGGTTTGGAAAATTAGAATCATGCTTAAATATAGTAGTTTTTATGCATAAATGAGGACGACAATTTGTGTTATTGAGAAATGTAAAAACCGTTTTTTATACAATCTTGTCAAATTTTGTTGATTTTCTAACAAAAAATAAGCATCACATCAGTTGATATCTAAAGGGAACCAACAAAAATATTTTGTGCACATTTTAGTGCACAATTTCTATTCATTTTCTGAATGTAGCACTGATGTAAACAAATTTTGCATTTTGCAAATACAGTGGTAACCCTACTTACGAGTTTAATCCGTGCAGGTGCCGAGCTCGTTAGCTGGTTTGCTCGTTAGCTGGATGCATTTTCCCCATAAGCATTTTCCCCATAAGAATACATGTAAAACTGATTAATCCGTGTCAGCCGGCCAATATACAGTATACTTTAATATGCTAACTAATGTGTTTATATGAGTTTTTAAAAAAATAAACGAGACGATGACAGTGCTCGTGTAGGCTGGCCGCTAATGAGAGGGAGACCGATGGTGCTCGTGTAGGCTGGCGGCTAAGGAGGACAGGAGGATGGGCGTACGTGTATGGCATGGTTACACTTATCATATGAAAAGTAAAAGTAAAATTTATCTAACTTTCTTGTTCACTACCTTTTGCTGTCTTTGTGTCGCTTTCACTAGCACTTTCACTTTCACTGGACAGCGGTCAAAGGTATTGACTGACCTCTTATTCTATGCTAGCATCTAGGGGATGATACGACCACCGCGCCCCTAGCGGTTGGCATACTTGAACTAATTTACGCTACTTGTTACTTGGAATTTTACTCATTACCTGGAACAAAAATATTCCGAGATCTCGACTCGTTACCTGGAATACTTGTTAGTGGGGATGCTTTTAAGTAGGGGTATCACTGTAGTTGAATTCAGTAAATAAAGAATAAGTGTACATTATCATTCACTTATTTAAGCAATAATACATGAGAGGAAGTGCTATAATGTGAGATTAGCACTGGTGTGTAATTGTAGGCACAAATCCGCAAGCCAAGTAATGAAGATCAGTACACGAGTGCCAATATCTCACGTTGTAGCAGGACTCTTGAGTGTATTATTGCAATTATACCACAGTTCTGTTATCACTGTTTATTGTTATATTTTTGTAAGACTGAAAAATTGTTTGTTAATCAACATTCTGCAAGTTAAAGTAGTTCCTCTATCAGACACTGCACTGCTAAAACATCATCAGACTGAGTCATAATAGGCAAGGAACATCATTTCCCAATAACTGTTTATTATACAGACAATAAACACAAGTCTTTTGTTAAACACCACAGCTGATTGGAGGTTTATTCATATTAAGTTCAGCTCATAACTCAGTGAAGCTGCTAGTAGAAGAGAATTAATTTCATTTGTGCTGATGTTACTAAAACTGACTTCTTTATTTTTGCTCTTCAGTTGAGCTGGAAATACATTAAACGTCCAGTTACTTTACTGCATTGACTTTGTTTCTTTGTGTTTTCAGTGCAGTCAAGCGCTGTTTTGGGTGCTGGGGTGGGGGGGAGATGCTGAGGTCATTGCTAGGTTATGTACGTGTGGTGGAGTAATACTTAAAGAGCTTTGGCCAGAGTGCTGTTAACATCAGTGTAGAAATGTCTGTCAGCCAATCAGATTGGAACTGTGAGTACGTGCACTTGAACATCACTAAATAACCACAGCTTTACACATAAATGTAAGTGGTGATGTAGCAGTAAAGAAAGTCATTTGTTTATAACTCCCATCGAGCGAGACTGCGTGGCAGATGTAACATGGCATCTGTACGTTTGAATGGAAAACTGATTGCACTACTTTGATCAGTGCTTACAGTGACTTTTCCTGACTCTTTTGTTTGGGACTGTTGTCATGAATGGCTATTATATGTATCTGTAGAACCTCTGTTCTTCTTCAGTAATAGTCTGGAGGGAATGTCACCCTTTGCAGCCTGCTGTTTTGGTTTAGCAAAAGAGGTCCATCTCCCTTCCTCATCTCTCTTTGAAACCCTGTCTGTGCAGCTTGCTTTCCTAAAGGCGCAAATGTAGCGACGCAAACAGACTGCTCTCACAGTCTGCTCCAATCACGCCTGGCCTAAATCTCATCAGAGCTGAAGTTGTTGGCCTGCGCTGATCGCAGGAAGGAGGCAGCGATAAGCCTCGGGCGTGTACTTGAAAAGAAAAATGAAAAGCTCTGTCTCACTCCCTCCTTGCTATAAACTGCATCTCCAAGGACTCTCTCTCTCCCTCTCTATCTCTAACATTGTCTGAGTGTGAGACAGTGCAATTTGCTTATACAGTTTTAATAAAAAGTAAGGTCCTCTCAGAAATCTGATAAACAATCCACGATGGGAAGCTCATATCATCCGTCTCGGGATTTAAAGCAAAGATTATGGGTTGTTGATGGGGACTAGCCATCGTTTAGAAGCCCTGTCTAGGAAGCTTTCAGCTGAAGGGACGGTTAGAAGACCCACTTATGCCTAAGATTTATCATCCACCCTTATCGCCTCTGCTTAATGTTGATTATGTGCTAAAGCCACTCCTGTCACTCTTCCTCTCCCCAGGAGGGAAACATCACTGCACGGATTATCCTAAACCCAATCTGCTCTGAGAAACATTTACTTCCTCCACCTACAACAGATGCTGAAGGGATGTGGTGTCAGGTTTTTGCAGGGACGGAAGGAGAGCGGAAAATCTTGACTTTAAGTAAGACTGAAAATGGTAATACAAAGAAAAGTATATTGTGAGTTGTTTATTGAAAAAGTACATGAGGACATACTGGAGTAGTAAGTTACTTTATGCCTTGAAGATGTAAAGTAACACTCAGAGTATCATTGAGTTGACTGCTTTCTAACTAAACCCAATAGCTTGCCTTGCATGATAGCTTATATGGTTACTATAGGGTACTGTTCATTAAGCTACACGGCAGCTACATAAACTTGTCATGACAGTTGAGATAAACTAATGTACTGTAAACAGTCATAAAGATGTGTTCAATAAAATTTGATAAACATTACGTTTGCTAATTTTTGATCATAGTTGGAAAACACTCTTTATGACAATAATAAAGTATATATATATATATATATATATATATATTAGTGCTGTCAAAATTAAAGCGTTAATTGTAGCGATTAATGTAAAATATTTAAAAATTAAAATTTTTTACGTAATTAACGCAGCTAGGCGTTTACTTCCTGTGGAGGCTGACCTGTGACCTATTAGGTGTACCGCCAAAGCAGACCCTGCTGGATAAAGA
>BRDA01036336.1:0-21235 GCA_036984385.1 Crenuchus spilurus | reverse complement strand
CATGCTGTTTGCCATCAACAGCCGGGGCCCAAGAGAGCAATCTACCCACCCAGAGAGAGCATAGCCAATTTTTGCTCTCTCTGGGTAGGTAGATGGCGCTCTCTCTCCCCATCACTCACACATTGCTATATCCGCTGGCTTAGGCATCTACTGATTGGTCCATTCGGAGCTGGGAACCCTGCGCTTTCCTCCGAGCGTGTTGGCCCAGTGACGGTGTATCAAGTGGTAGTTCAAAAAGAGATGGTGGCTGCAGCACACACAGCGGAGGAGGCATGTGCATATCTTCATCCTCCTAGAGTCAGGGACAGTGCAAAGTGATGGGGAGAGCCCCCTAGTGGATGGGATGAGTTAATTGGCTACTACTACATTGGGAAGGGGAGAAAATTGGCAAAAATAAATAATACATTATATATATATATATATATATATATATATATATATATATATATATAAGAAGGTGTTCTTAAAATGAGCTTCATGATGATTTTCTTCATTATTCACTAATTGTTGTGGTTGGTAGATATATGATTCAATTCAACCCCTCCTATATAGTGAATATAATATACTTTCTACACAGCCCTGAAGCCCCTTTTTTTTCCTTTGGGGTATGACACATTTTCCCCCAAGAAAAGGTATGTAGTACGGTATGGCAAATGATTCAACATACAATGCTTGTGAATCCTGTGGGCGTTCCAAGAGGTCAGGCCTTTGAAAATATTACCATTTGTTTGTGTTGTTTACTGCCAGAGGGGACTTCCTTACATGTGAATATAAATAAACCAAGACAGAGCTCATAAAAGGACAGAGGGCTTGAGACTTAGTTTAAATGATCATTTGTGGCACGCCAAGTGTCATTATGTCTTCATTAAGCCATGCTCTGGGGCTCGCTCATCCTCTGTACCCTTCCCTTTTAAGCACTATTAAGCACCATTAGAGCTGCACCAGTTTTCCTAGAGGTGCTTCTGTAATAGCATGTTGTTGGAGGTAACTGTTTACTTTTTCCTGTAACAAAGCACTGTAAAATACTAGAGTTACTGGCTTCATAAGAATTTTGTACTTGCGATACTCATCTGTCTCCAAAAGAGCGTTATTAACTACGCACAGGGGCACGACACAATGTCAGTTGTAATTCCATAATCTCCAAATTACAATTTTTTTTTTTTTAATAATTTATTTTTAGGTTTTTGCCAATTTTATCCCCTTTCCAATGTAGTGTTAGCCAATTAAGCCATCCCCATCACTTTGCAATGTCCCTCACTCTAGGAGGGTGCAAGCAAGCACAAGCCTTCTTTGTTGCATGTGATGCAGCCACCGCTTCTTTTTCGAACCATCACTGATAAACCGTCACTGGAGAGTGCTCGGAGGAAGGCACACAGGGTCCCCAGCTCCGATTGGACCAATCAGTAGACGCCTGAGCCAGCAGACATTGCAATGTGAAAGTGATAGGGAGAGTGAGAGCGCCATCTACCTGCCCAGAGAGAGCATTGCCAATTTTTTGCTCCCTTGGGCCCCAGCTGTTGATGGCAAACAGTATGACCGGGATTCGAACTCACGATCCTCGGGTCATAGTGGTTGCGTCTTTGCCCGCTGAGCCACTCAGGGCCCCAAATTACACATTTTGACATTAAGATGAAATCTTATAGTCCGGCCATACATGACATTAGTTGACACATGCAATCCTCACTAACAATAACAACACCACCAAATACAAAATGTACTTTTCCCTAAAAGACATAGTCAAAATAGAAGAGTTGATATCAAAGAATGAACACCAACCAAGACTGAATGATGAAAGTCCCGAAAAGATCGAGGTTGATCACTTTGGCAAACACATTTTGAATAGAGATTATGTACTGAGCGAATATAGATCAGGATTACACTTAATCCCTGTATGGGAAATCTGCTCGTAATGCTACTAAAGAATTCACTTTTTAATTGCAACATGCATTATATATTTATATGGGTGATCAGAATGACGAGCTTCAAATGTCAGTCTATGCATCCATCTTATCTGCTTAATTCTGATCAGGCTCATGTTTAGTCCCCTACGCCCTCAACAGGTGCAGATAAGGGCATTATAGGTTATCCTATCCTAGCCAAGCCCAGGGCGCCAATCCATCGATGGGTGCACACACACATTTTTGGATTGTGGGAGGAAATCCTTCAGACATGAACATGGAAACTCCACCCATATGGGGACTTGAACCCAAGACTTCAGTGCTGAAAGTCAAGCATGCTAACCACTAAGCCGCTGTGCCACCCTTAAAATGAACACCATGCAGCTAAATTTAACGCAATGAAATGAGAGCACACCACTGTTAGCATCTCATAAGAATGTTAATGGAAAGTAACATTGTTGTAAACTTGAGAAATAATTAGTGTATTATTATATTATGAAGTGTAATGCCCTGCCCTGCGCCCAGTGAGAGGGTAAGGGACAAACTGCGACCCTGATAAGGATTAAGCCGGTGTGATAATGGATGGATGGATTATATTATGAAACAGAATGTTTCAAAAGTGTTGTGAATATAAGGGACCATATTGTTACATACAGTGTTCTTAATTTTGAAGTGTACCACACAGTAATTAAGTAACTACTGCTGTTCCTCATCGCAATGTTCTACACCTTTTTCCTCTGATTTTGCAGTGTAGGAAAGCGAGAGTGGGGGGAATTTGAAACACAGCAGTGGACTCTGGGCCTGCAGTGGAGGAGCTGAGTGAGTGGGAGAGAGTGTGTGAATCAGTCTGAGGGCCTAAGAGGGATGAGAAAAACAGAAAAGTTTTTTTTACATAGAGCCAGTTTGATGCTGCAAGCAAACCATTGCCAAGAGGATATCCGGAGTGTGTGTATCTCTGTGGTCCTGTGCTGGGCATACAAAAGCACAGCCTGGTTGAGGGAGGGGGCCGCCCGGAGAGCACAAAGAGCCCCCGTGTGAAGCTTGCTGTGTTTGCTCATGGCCGAACGAAGCTGCCACAACACTGTCAGAGTGTATCAGCGGCATGAGGCTATGATTGCTCGCACACACACACATACATGCATGCACACAGATCCCCCAGAGAGCTGTAGACAGTCCAGCTTGTTGGTTTAGTTCAGGATTCTCATCCAGCTCCAGCCCTGCTGTACTAGACTGAGCCCAAGGTGGTCACTAATGGATTTATATTACAATTGTTCAGACAAGCTGATTGATTTAAAATAATTCTGTTTTTATATCCCTGATGTTTAAATCAGCTTGACCACCTGAAGCTGATTAAGCTGGTAGGTCAACTTAGCTGATTGACCAGCATTGGGACAGTTTTTGTTTGAATTTGATGGCTATGAGCATGACTGCAACCACACTGGACAACCAGTGTGACTAGCTCGGCCAACTGGACTAAGATGACCAAGCTGGACTTCCATCATGCCCAGCATGACCATCCAACCAGCTTGGCATTAGCATTTGGCATTCTGGAATTTAATTAGTATTTAGTCATATATTGTGCAGTTAATAATGAATGCTGTTTCATTATTTTATTATTATTTCATTTTATTACAGACATACAGCAATAGCTCAGAAACTGCAAAACCCTTTTGTTGAGGGCAAGTTCTCAATAAACTAGGCTTCATGGGGCAAATATTTGTGTATGTCTTTACTAGAGCATGTCTGTGTGTGAGACATTATAAAGTGAAGAGAATTTTTGAAAAATGAACTGAAATTGCTCATCAGGTCATCAATTCACAGAAGTTTGTCCTGCCTTTCAACAAAAAAGGTAATCAGGTTGCTGGAAAAGGCATCTATAGGATCTACTTCCTCTTGTTGTGGACTTTTGTTTATGCATAGTAGATAGAAAAGTCTATCTTCTTGGCAATATGTGAGCCAAACAATAAGAATTATGCTTTTTTTGTCTGACTTTACCTGCAATTTCATGTTTTTGGAGTGTTTCTGTGGCTTTAAGTTCAAATATACACACACACAAAATAAAACTATTCTTTTCTTTGTCTTTTCTTGTTTTAGGTGAAAAGTAAACATCCTGAGAGGCATTGCCACCCCAACACACACATACACACATTCAAATGATCCTGGTCTTATTTTACCCAAATAACTAACTGGGGGCTCTGGCAAAGATGGCCACTCAGTGGACTGGCCTGTAATGTCTCTGGCAGTGACCATTCACCGTACTCATCCTGCTAGAAGCTAATAGCAGTCTTGTGTGCCATCAGCTGTCTCATCAATCTGTCTGACAGAGCTGTGATAAGCCTGAGCTTCATTAAAGCCCACTCCCCCCTACTGCAGCTTCTGACAGAACACAGGGCTCACTTTCTGCTGCGCTAGAAAGTGTGAGGGTCAGCAGGTCAGGACCTCGTCTGATGGCCCTGTGAGAAGCACAGTGAGCAATGAGGTGTGCTGTGTTCAGCTGGTGCCGTTTCAGTGTGTGTGTGTGTGTGTGTGTGTGAGACAGAGAAAGTGAGCGAGTGAATGAGTGAGAGAGATTGTTTGTGGTTACATTCTTCACTTGACCCTCAGCAGGTTTCATATCGCTCGTCTTTTTTTCTACCACACATTCATTTCTGAGAAGCAGGTGGCCTCCGAAAATACTTTTTGCCAATTCTTTTCCCTTTATGACTTCACTGGCATTTCCATTTGTTTTGCCAACGTTCAGGAGTGTGCTACATCATCACGTACCGAAGGGGTTGGAAAGATGGCTGTAACCAGTCCTAAAAACGTTAAAGGTTATAAAATCAGTGGCATGACTGAACTGATATATATTTTGGAATATATTCACAGAATTACAGAGGAATGAAAGAGTTTTCTGCTTAATAGACATAAATTACAGATTGAGAAACAACAGACCAGCTCCTTTATCCTAAACATCTGCCTTGTAGATCCATTTTACTGGTGCTGTCGATCTTCAGAAGCCATTATGGTCATTTTACTCTACATTTCAGTTACATATTTATAAATATGATATTACATTGTTATTTACATAATGTTTTTGTTTTTCATTTTGTATGAAAAGTTTTGAGTCTGGACTCATGTGCGGCAGGCATGGCCTGGGATCTGGTCTTGTGACCGAATGTTCACAGGTTTGATCCCCAGGCAGGTCATGACTGAAGTGCATTTGAGCAAGGCACCTAACCCCAACTGCTCCCTTGGCGCGTTGATAGGGCTGCCCACCACTTAGGGCACATTTTCACAACTTAATGTGTTCACTAGCGTGTGTGTTTCACTGCATGGATGGGTTAAATGCAGAAAATGGTTGAAGATTAATGTAATGCCTAAAAATACAAACATGACACTTGAAAAAAGAAAGTAAAATATCCCATAAATAGAAATGCTGTCACTTTAGTTGACACCTAAATATCTGATAGATTTAAGTCAAAGGACCCTCCTTCAGGTCTGGGTTCACATTCAGTAGGATTCAGATTTGTTAGGTAGAGGTCCATGATGTTGTTGGATGAAAACAAAAATAGATTTAAAAAAATTAGAAGAATGTACAGATTTAAAAAAATGTAAACTCTTAAAAGAGATGTTTCTTCAAGGGTCCTTTAGTAATGAAAATGATTTAATGTAGAACCATGAACACTCCAAGAACCCAAAGGGTTGATGAAATGGTTCTTCTGATTGATGAGAAATGTGTTGTAGATGGTTCTGTACATAAGCTTTTTGAAGATGGTTCTATATAGCCTTATAAAGGGTTCCTCTGTTATTACAAACTTAACAATGTAATGAATGCAGAATCCTTTTTGGGGCTTTATAGAACACTTTTCAAAAAGGTTCTATATAGAACCATCTACATTCCTCATCAATCTAATGAAACCTTTCACCTTGGGGAAAAAAAACCCTTTGTGTTCTTTGAGTTCTTTACTAAAGAACCCTTGAAGAACTATCTTTTTTAGAGTATATAGAAACTTTTTAAAAATGGTCCTATATAACACCAAAAAGGGTTCCTCTATTATTAAAAGCTTGACATCATAACTACAGCAGAACCTTTTGGGGGGCTATACTGAACCCTTTTCTGTATAGAACCATCTACAACACATTCCTCATCAATCTGAAGAAACTTTTCCGCATGGAACTTGTTCTAAACCTGAAATACTTTAAAACTGTTGTAGACTATACAACACTTACAGCACTATACAAATAAAAAGGAATGAAAATGAATGTAAAGCTTAATTCTTAATTATACAATTTACAGCATAAAATAAAAATCACATCTACAAAGAACAAAGCTTTAAGTTCAGTTTTGATGATGCAGCTTTTTTTAGATAACTAAATTACACAACAGTGATTAATGAGGACTGACAAATGCATAAAATATAGTACATATAGAACAGCTTGAAGTAAATGTTTATTTATGCCAAGGCCTTAATGGCATTAAAGCAGACGCTGGCACGGAGGCGTTTATGTGAGCATGAATAAAATAAAACCCGCATTAGCTGAATCAATCTGTTTACTGCAGATAAAATCGCCAAATTCAGAGCCTCAGTTTTGGTCCAGCAAGCTTGCAAACACTACCAATGAAGAACAGGATTGAAAACTGCAGCAGAAATTCTGCCCAGCAAACAAATGATCACTTAATACATTGATTTTACATATCCATATAAATATACATACAGTATAGGTCACTTCATACAGACGTGGAAAGTATTTGAGCATTAGGTAACACTTTATTTGGAGAGGCCATTTTTATGCTTTGAAGATGCTTACATTGCATTTAATTTAATACACTCATTACCTATTACAGTTAACTTAATTTTCAATAGTGAATCTGAACTTAAACTCTGAAATTAACCTCAACCCAAAGTTTAACCCTAATTCTGAAACTGTTAAGTATCAACAGATATTTTGTTAATAGTGTGAATGTCTGTACATAATAAGTTGATTATCTTTAGGGGGCAATAGTGACGTTTTCCAATCAGGAAAAATTTTATTCTTGTACTTTTACTCAATTACATTAACTTTTTAATTCCTTAAATTTTCAGTTCAGTTAGTGGAGAAACTACAAATTTCAGAGAACATGAGCTCTCTTTTTCTCTTGGCAGTCTACTGTATACAAGTTTACATTTTTTAATACATTTATTAACCAATTAAAACAAACTGTTAATTAAATTTACATTTTACTTGTATGTATTGTGTTAAAAGTCAACCTGAAAATGTAACTTTTTGACCTTGTTGCTTCATGTCTTATTAAGTACAATTCATGTAATACCAGAAGTCTTCTTTCTTCTCTGTAATCAAATTTTGTCAATGTCATCGTTTATGCCTCCACTGAGACATGACATGATGTGGCTGGGGGTTGAGATATGGCGTGGACAAGATGCACATAGTGACTTTACAGTACGCGGAGAGACGTAAACACAAAGAACACCTGATCTGAATAAGATATAGATGAGGCAGGGGGCGTGGCCAGGGACATGGTAGGGTCACAATTATATTCTGCTGTCATGAAATTACATGACAGTGTAGTGTGAATGCAAATACCAAATATTTAAAGTAGTCAGACTGGAGAGTGTAAAAACACAAGCTAATATAAGCGTGTATACTAACATTAACATTAGCGACCCAGACAACAAATATCACAATAATCCCTAAACGAGTTATGGCTCCTGGGATAAAATGTTTGTTGTTTTTGTAGACTGTACATGTGTTTTCTTTGATATTTTTCTTTAAATAACTCAACTTTGTGGTTCAATCTGACATAATGTGACTATGAAATCTAATAACCATGGAAAATAATTGTGGTCACCTTAACTAATTGTGATTGCCTCAAATAATCATGTTCAGGCAATTATGTTGTAATTGAGCCAGGCCTACCAGCTCAGTCAGAGAAGAGGTTCTGAGCCATCTCTGAATCATGATCTTGTTCTAACCAAATAACAGAATACAACAGCCAGACTGAAGAGAAGCCATAACCTGAACAGAGTCATTAAGAGCTAAGCACTGAAAGTTAATGATTATTGTTGATGGACAGGTTAAGGTCAGCCTTTAACTGTGGGCAGAGCTGGAGAGAGACAATAGGCTTTTAGTGCAGCATGTGCTTCTAATAGTAGCCGAGCAGTGGAGAGAATAATCAGAGTCCTTATGTTTTTACTGATGCTAGACCCTCACATGAGCTGATCTAAACCACATGCTTTGTGTGGTGTGTGTTAGTGTGTGTGTGTGTAGATATGGAATGTTGCAGCAGAAGAATGGAGTTCCTCACACACACATACACACACACACACACTACACTCAGCATGTTTCTTACTCACTGCTCACATGGATGATGCAAGCCAGTGAACACAGCTCTCATTTCCATTACGCTCTCCCAGACCTGAGGGAGCAAATCACTTTTGGCTTCAGATGATATTCCTATACTTACTATGATATCCTCTTGAAAACATTGGACTACTGTTCCAACAAAACTAAAGCTCATTGTTTCTTTGGGTGCATTGGAATAAAGAGGCAACTTTATCCAGTGAGAGAGCCACAGTGACGTCCAGTAACACACATGACTCAGTATTTTAACCCTTATGTGTTTAGAAATGTTGGGTCTCATTCACCAACTGCTCTGGTTTCTTCAAGACATTTCCTCTTTAGATAAGTTATTTTCTTTATTTCTTTTATACATTTATTCATTAAAAAAGAAAGACACCACCAATAATACAATCATTTCACCAAAGCATGAAACTGGTGTGTTTTGTACAGATCTACTGATATTTTTTTTTCTCCCCAATGTGTTGGTAGCCAATTGACCCCCCATTCTTTGACTCTCCCTATCACTTGCAATGTCCCTGACTCTAAGTGGGGGCAGACTAACACTAGCCTCCTCTGATGCATGTGAAGTTAATCCACCGCATCTTTTCAAACTGATGCTGATACATCACTGCCGGACAGCCAGCACGCTCAGAGTAAAGCACAGGATCCCCAGTTATGATGAATTGCCTGGTAGATGCTTGAGCCAGCTGACATTACTATTAGTGCTGAGGAGAGAGTGCCATCTTACCTGCTCAGAGACAGCATATCCAATTTTTGCTCTCTTGGGCTTCAGCTGCCGATGGCAAGCAGCATGATTGGGATTCAAACTTGCGATCCTCAGATCATAGTGACAGTGCCTTAGTCCACTGAGCCACTCATGACCCCAATATCATTAATAAATAATTACACTTATTTTTCCTTCAATAACAACAGGATAATGTTTTGAAAATGAAAGAGTTTTGATTTGGATCAGATTCTAACCTATACATCCCAACATTTGGTCTGACCATATCTGTTTGACTACAGATATGGCAAAACAACTGAGAGAGAGACAGAGAGACAGAGAGAGAGAGAGAGAGAGAGAGAGAGAGAGAAAGGGAGAGAATGAGAGAGAAGAGAGACAGAGAAAGAGAGAAAAAGGGAGAGGGAGAGAATGAGAGAGAATAGAGACAGAGAGAGAGAGAGAGAAGAGAAACAGAGAGAATGAGAGACAGGGAGAGAGAGGGAGAAGAGAGAGAGAGAGAGAGAAGAGAAACAGAGAGAATGAGAGACAGGGAGAGGGAGAGAGAGGGAGAAGAGAGAGAGAGAGAAAGAGAGGGAGAGAATGGGAGAGAGAGAAAGAGAGGGAGAGAATGAGTGAGAAAGAGAGAATGAGAGAGAGAGAGAAAGAGAGGGAGAGAAAATGAGAGAGAAGAGAAAGAGAGACAGAGAATGAGAGAGAAGAGACAGGGAGAGGGAGAGAATGAGAGAGAGAGAAGAGAGAGAAAGAGGGAGAGGGAGAGAAAGAGAGAGGGAGAGAATGAGAGAGAGAGAAGAGAGAAAGAGAGGGAGAGAGAGAGAATGAGAGAGAAGAGAGACAGGGAGAGGGAGAGGAAGAGAGAGAGAAAGAAAGAGAGGGAGAGAATGACAGAGAAAGAGAGAGAAAGGGAGAGAATGCGAGAGAGAGAGAGAGAAGAGATACAGAGAAAGGGAGAGAGAGAGAGAGAAGAGAGACAGAGAGAATGAGAGAGAAGAGACAGGGAAAGGGAGAAGAGAGAGAAAGAGAGGGAGAGAATGAGATAGAAGAGACAGGGAGAGGGAGAAGAGAGAGAAAGAGGGCGATGGAGAAAATGAGAGAGAGAGGGAGAGAATGAGAGAGAGAGAGAGAGAGAGAGGGAGAGAAAATGAGAGAGAAGAGAGAGACAGACAGAGAATGAGAGAGAAGAGACAGGGAGAGGGAGAGAATGAGTTAGAGAAGAGAGAAAGAGAGGGAGAGGGAGAGAAAGAGAGAGGGAGAGAGAGAATGAGAGAGAAGAGAGACAGGGAGAGGGAGAGGAAGAGAGAGAGAGAGGAGAGAGAGAAAGAAAGAGAGGGAGAAGGAGAGAATGACAGAGAAAGAGAGAGAAAGGGAGAGAATGCGAGAGAGAGAGAGAGAGAAGAGATACAGAGAAAGGGAGAGAGAGAGAGAAGAGAGACAGAGAGAATGAGAGAGAAGAGACAGGGAAAGGGAGAAGAGAGAGAAAGAGAGGGAGAGAATGAGAGAGAAGAGACAGGGAGAGGGAGAAGAGAGAGAAAGAGAGGGAGAGGGAGAAAATGAAGAAAGAGAGGGAGAGAATGAGAGAGAGAGAATGAGAGTGTGTGTGTGAGAGAGAATGAGAGAGAAGAGAGACAGAGAAAGGGAGAGAGAGAGAGAAGAGAGACAGAGGGAGAAGAGAGAGAAAGAGAGGAAGAGAATGAGAGAGAAGAGACAGGGAGAGGGAGAAGAGAGAAAGAGAGGGCGATGGAGAAAATGAGAGAGAGAGAAAGAAAGGGAGAGAGAGAAGAGAGGGAGAGAGAAGGGAGAGGGAGAGAAAGAGAGAGACAGAATGAGAGAGAGAGAGAGAATGAGAGTGAGAGAGAGAGAGAGAAAGGGATAGGGAGAGAGAGAGAGAGAATGAGAGAGAAGAGAGACAGAGAAAGGGAGAATGAGAGAGAAGAGACAGGGAGAGGGAGAAAATGAGAAAGAGAGGGAGAGAGAGAAGAGAGACAGAGAGAATGAGAGAGAAGAGACAGGGAGAGGGAGAGAAAGAGAGAGAGACAGAGAGAATGAGAGACAGAGAGAATGAGAGTGAGAGAGAGAGAGAGAGAGAGAAAGGGATAGGGAGAGAATGAGAGACAGAGAAAGGGAGAGAGAGAGAGAGAAGAGAGACAGAGAGAATGAGAGAGAAGAGACAGGGAGAGGGAGAAAATGACAGAGAGAGAAAGAGAGGGAGAGAGAGAGAGGAGAGAGAGAAGAGAGAGAATGAGAGAGAGATATATATAGAGAGAGAAAGGGATAGGGAGAGAATGAGAGAGAGAGAGAATGAGAGAGAAGAGAGACAGAGAGAATGAGAGAGAAGAGACAAGGAGAGGTAGAGAAAGAGAGAGAAAGAGAGGGAGAGGGAGAAAATGACAGAGAGAGAAAGAGAGGGAGAGAGAGAATGAGAGAGAGAGAGAGTAGGGTATGAAGCAGGATGAAGTGTGCCCTTAATCAGGAAGTTTTATTTCTCTGAGTCACTGCTTTCTTCTCACTAATGCTGTCTCCCTTTCCTCATTCACTCTGAAGTTCACTCGATCACTCTGGTCTCTTGGGGACTGGAGAGGATTTAGGGAAGGCAGTGAAATGTTAAAAAGAAAATGTCTCTCAAGTACAACTTGGTTCCTTTCATTCTTTGCAAAGCGCCATTCAGTAACTTCCAAATATAAAAAATGCATTAATGGTGTTAAAAAGTATCTGCATTAATAATTTAATAATGCATTAACTTTGATAACCCGAATCTATGCTCATGTACGTACATTTGAATGCTGACATGTTTTGCTGCGTAATGAGGTAATGTATGTACTTCAATTCTACAGCACAATTTTATAAGATTTACAGTGATTTTTAAGATGCACAGTTGATTTACAAGAAGTTACATATTTTGTAATTACACAATTAAATAAAACATTAAATACATCAACTTCAACTGTTAAACACTTACATGAGATTTTCAATCAATACACTATTCTGTGTTGATAAACATTTTTCCATTTGTTTCAGTGTGAAGAGTTGAAAAATCTGGCAAAAATGTGTTAGATGGCTTTTCTTTCTACAAAAATTCTAATGACAACAAACCCCTCTTCACAATAAGTCTGACAATAGACTGATAATAGATGTTATTGTGATTTTTTTTAAATCATTGTGCAATCATGTGTTTCAAAACACGTGGAAAAAGTCTAAACCTAAATGGAATGTCAATGTAATAAAAATGCATTGTTTCTAACTATGAGTGCAAACTACTTAAACAAATGGTTCAGGTGTCTGCTAGCTGATCCATCAGAGCTGGGGATCCTGCGCTTTCCTCCGAGCGTGTTGGCTGCCCCACGATGATGTATAGGGAGCAGTTGGAAAAGTGGTGGTGGTTGACTTCACATGGTTCAGACGAGGCATGTGCTAGTCTTCACCCTCTGAGGATCAGGGACGTTACAAGTGATTGGGAGAGTCCTAGCAGATGGGTTGGTCAATTGGCTACCATTACATTGTGAGGGGAAATTGCCCCTAATGTATCATAAGGAACATCATGGCACATAAGCCACTGAGGACAGTTAACACTAAAATCTGCACCAAATGGACATGAATTTACAAAAGAAATGATTTATATATGTGATCATGAAAGGATTTCAGATCTGGGCTGGTCATCTAAATGCAGTCATTGGATTCCATAGTTCTTACAAGAGATGTAAAGAAGAGACCATTAAGAACAGATGAGGAAGTGTTTTTAGAGTAGAGGTGATGTCGGGGCAGTTCTAAGTAGACAGATAAGAGAAGCTGATGATGAGTGCTGCTAGTGGAGCTGAGAGTTTATAAGGGTTACGGGAGTATGGAGTCAGATATGGGCTGAAGGCCTGCTTTATTCTACTCCTCTGTGGGAGCTGGTCCTTATCGGTAGCTGACAGACTTCTGCTGTGTAGGAGCTGTATATGAGTGTGTGTGTGTGTGTGTGTGTGTGTGTAAGTGCACTGAATGGAGAATCCTAAGAAAAATGGTCGACTGACTGGAAAGTAATCGATAATATAATAATGTGGAATGCTGTGTCAGTACTTACAATAAAACTCATTTTTGAAGCACCATGTTTATGAAATAGAACATGCTGGACATATTTTTCCCAGAATCCTTTAGGATGCTGTAAGGTCATGTTTCTGCGTCCATTGTCCACAGATACTCCAATGGCTCTTTAGGAAAACCAGTGATTCCATAAAGAACTATTTTAATTCTTCTAAATGGCTCTTTCTCTGATGAAAATCAAGTTTTTGTTTTTTATACAACCTCTAAAAACTGACTAAAAGTAAAACTGAGTAGAAGTTTACAATAAGGTTACATCTATTAATAGTCAAGGCAGTCTTACATTACCACAGTCAAGCCTGAGTTTTCAGTGGACAAAGACCAAGCCAGGAACAAGTATTAAGTAGATCAAATCAAGACTGAGTTCAAATGACAGTAAGACCAAGTCAAAACTAACTTCATTTGTATTTGCATTGAGTCTGTGTACAGTGACCATAAAAAAACAAACATATTTGGAAAATGTAGCTGCTCTTGATGAAGAACAAATAAGAAATTTCTCTAAAATCTCTATGATGGACTAAAACTGGCCCTGTAAAAATTTACAGTGAGTATGTTTATTAATAGCAATTAAGACACATTACTATTGAGTGCACATTACTAAATGATTAAATAAACCCAATTAATGAATAATATAGTAATAATATCATTATTATATGAATGTATGAATTCATCTCTTCAAGTGAGATGTTCCCTCATTTCTTTGCTTCATTTAGTAACACTTTATAATAACTTTCATTAATAAGCCATTAACTAATGATTAATAACTGTGAACAAATCATTAGTTCATGAGAATTTGAACATGAATAAATGTTTATAAATGACAGTTCATATAGTTACTAATGATTGTATTCATTTTTGTAAATGTTAACAAATCATTAGTAAATTATTAGTAAATAATTTGTTAATGAAATTCTCATGAACTAATGATTTGCTCAGTTATTAATTAGTTAATTAGCTATTAATGAAAGTTATTATAAAGTGTTACCGTAATTTTTATTTTTCTACATACCATGAAAATCCATTAATGAATTCAGTACCCTTTTTGTCATTATAAATGTTAAAATTGCAATTAATATATATATATATATATATATATATATATATATATATATATATATATATATATATATATATATATATTTGTTGATTTTTTTTATTCAACTTTATTAATTAATATTTAATGTTACTTTTCAAAAAGGGAAAGTTACATCAACACAGTTACTGTCTGTAAATTAACTTAATTTGTTCTTGTTTTTACAACTTAATTACTTATACTTCTTAAACTACTGCCTTAAGTTCTGCATCATCAAGTTAAATGTGCAACCAACAATGCATTATCCAGCAAATAGGCTCACTAATGGAAACAGCTAACTTAATCAAACCAAAACCAAAGCAGTTAGACCAGTAAGAAGCAGTCAACCAAAACATTGATTAAAATTGCACATGTTCAGAAATAAATGACAGTGTGGAGATAAAATACAAGGAAAGATGTACAGTATGCAAATACTATATGAGCCAGAAGCCAATGGGAAACAAGGCTGGTCTGAGCAAACATATACATCCTTTAACTTAATTTGATTGTCAATATTACATTCATGAATAACATCCACTCTACCTGATTAGAAGTAATTAATTTAATATTTTAAAATAAACAATATATAATCAGTGAAATCGTGTTTTTGTGAAAAACATCTTTTTTGTGTAATTAAAACTAAATGTTTTTGTAAATGTGACAGGTAATTTATTCTATATTTAATTGTAGTTGACCAGTACTAAAGAATGTAAGCAACTGCTTAAAGGTTTTGAGTAACCCATTAAATTGAACATTTTCTGTGATGTTGTGTACTTTCACTTTTTTTTCTAGGGTTAGCTTAGAAAACAACTGTTCAGTTCTTGACAGTGACCTTATAGGCTTTAGTACAGCTGTGTACTCTCATAAAAGTTCACGCAATGCATCATGGGGCATAGGAATATTGTGCATAGAGCTGACATTAATGTTACAGCACTTATGTCATTAATGTTGAACAAGACGTCCTCGTTCTTTTACTCATGTTCTTCATACTTTTCTACATACTCTTGTAGAAAAACTGCATGCATATATCATAGCATTGTCCTACCTCACCCAGAAGATTGAGTATCTGAAGCAACTGCATTTCAGCATTTTATCGTAGTCTCCAAACAGCTAGAAATAAATGTGTCATGGAAAATTCTGGGTGACCCCAAATGTTTAATGGTAGTGTACAGTAATACGTATCAAGCTATTTGTTTCTTAACTAATTTATAGATAGATAGATAGATAGATAGATAGATATTCAGGAGCATCTACTTGAAGAGATTTGTAAAAACTTGCTTGATACTTAATTACTTGATAATATAATTGCTTGATTAATAGAATAATTGAGACATTACTGAACCATTGAGTAGTGTTTAACACTGTCTTAATTACTATTAATGGATGTGCCCTTATTGTACAGTGTTTCCAGTGGTTCTATATGGCATCAAAAAGGATTCTGCTATTGTTGCAGAGTCACAGAAACCTGTTTTGGTACTACACAGACCAAATCTTTTTATTTCACAAAAATAATGACGTTTTATTTGAAGTAATGACCGTAAACTTATCCGTTTTCTAGAATATCAGCCATATTTAACTGCAAATGAGCCATGAGAGATTTTTACAGTAATAATATATGGATAGCAGAAACCACATGTACGCAAGGAGTTCACATTTCACATTTCTTGACAGTGTAATGCAGCCTGGACAGTGTTACAAACTTGCTTTTAACACGTGCAGACAGTGGGCCAACTATTTTCACATAGCTGCAGCTGTGTGTCTGTGTGCATGTGTAAAGAACATGGACAACATTTGGCTAGGATATAATTACATTTTAATCCAGGGTCCTGAAAGGTAATGTGATACCACAGACTGTAAAGTTTAAACAGCGCCTCAACACTGTCCCAATGAACCTCAGTGGCTTTTAGGCTTAAAAACACATAGAAATGGGATAAAATCAATTAACATTTCTTTACTCATAATCATCAACACAGTCCGCTGTTTGAAAACAGCTCTACTACAGTGTTCTCAGTATCAGCTTGTGTCACCCTATTCAAAGTTTTTTTGGCAGTGACTCATGTAACAATGGCCGACTCTGTAATGGACAATAAATGCCCTCAGTCATGCTGTCTTACACTTTAAGATAGACTCAGTGATAAAACTGGGATCTTATGGGCTCCAGTGACAAAAGAATAATGGGCACTCCATTTGAAAATGTCTTTGAGAGAGTAAAAATATGCAAAGTGGTGTAGTTAAGACTACCTTTGTCAAGTCCAAGACTGTGACTGGTTAAGATCAAGTCAAGTCCAACATTGCGTCCAAGACGCCTAGTCTTACGAGATCCAAGTCCAAGTTGTACGTTGATCCAGACCAATGGCTGAGTCGAAGTACCATATTCTATACTCAAGTACAATGGTTCTTTGTAATATCCCTGTTAACTTCCTATATTTTAATATAAATTAGTCCTGTAATGAAGGCCAATGGTTGAAGTACATTATCATAGCTATGCGACATGGGCTTAAAATTGTGTACCAATAAAAGGCTTCCATTAAAGATATTAGGGGCCTGGACTCCACACACTACAAGATGTGTGATTGTTAGTGTGATTGGCACACTTTCTTGTACTTTCTGATACTACTGGAGATGCTAACAGCTCTTATTCTGCTTCCACATGCTAATTGTGTCATCCATGTCATCCAGTTTACAGCTTTCAAAGTCACAGTTACAAAGTCTTTGTGCTTACTTATGTCAATCTTATTGAATCATACATGATACCAGGAAGGTACCAGGACTTTGGCCACTGATGTTAAACTTTTCTAATTTCTAATATTTTCTTCTATTGTAAGAATATAAATAATGCAAACAAGGCATAAAGATATAATCCGTGGCCTGTTTGGTGGCCTCTAAAAGTATGCATGTTTGGGGAAAATAAATTTTACTGCTAATTAGTTAATTAGCTACAGATTAGTAGAAATAAACAGCATTAAGATGAATAAAGAATTGTATTTTTATTCACTTTTTAGATCCACTGCATCTACTCATTTAATGTATATCATTGTTTCTTGTTTCATGAATGCTTTGCTTTTATATTTATTATTAAATTGTGGCTCTCCAATGTCAGAGATTCTGCTAAAATTTCTGAGGATAAATGTCCTGAGACAAAAATGAGACAAAAGATATTTCTTTGATTAAAATGATAAATGTCATTCATGGCATTAAAACAGAGAACACTGTTCTTCTTTAGGGATGAGCAAGTACACCACTATCTGTACACAGTAAATATGCCAGTGTTAAATCAACACTATTAGAGTTAAATTAACACTGAGAGTGTTACATTTTGACACAATCAGTGTTAATTTAACTCTAATAGTGTTGATTTAACACTGGCATATTTACTGTGTATCTGTATCTGTTCAACCATCTAAATTATTTGTATCCATATCTGTACTCGGAGTGGGCGGGGCCTAAACCGGAATTGGGCTGTAATTGATATGGATTGATCAGAAGTTGCTATATGTATTGTTTATTTGAACACTATTTACAGAACAGCCTCAAAATTGAGTTTCAAATCAATGTTTTTAATCACAAAAGTAAGAGAACTATTTACAGAACAAGTTTTTTTTATAAACCCAGAAGAATGAATATTTTTAAGTACATGAATGAATACAACTCATGCAGTAGGAATGTTTTACTCGTATCGTGATTGTACTTGTCACAAATGCTTTATCCGTACCGGATACTCATCTGAAACGAGTGTCCGGCTCCTCCTTATTCTTCTTGGATGAGAAATGGTTGCTCTTACATATTGGATATTGGCATTGAGATTACTGTCTTTAGTAAACATGAGTGTTAATACAAGAGCAAATCTGAATACAACGGGAGCAGTTGTCGTGCTCGGAGTTAGAACTGTCGACATTCCTGTCACAAGACCAGATCCCTAACCACTAGGCCATGGCTGTCCCCAAAGCAACTAACTTTCAGCTATGCTCACCACTATACCACAAACACTTATAGATCTCCACTAAAAGTCAATGCTCACACTCAACTTTCACTTTGGAACTCAAATTTACAATACTTTACTCGCTAGTCTCTTAGTGCTGAATCTGAGATGTTTGCTAAAATGGCAAACCCTGGCCTGCTACCACTGGCATAAGGTCCAGCAAGGTTTGTATGGCTCCTTTGAAGGCTGATGGAAAAGCAGTCAGAAAACTGTGAGACTGAAGGACAGGATGCCAGCACGCAAGCCCTGCACACCCAGCTGATCCAAACTGTCTCTAAGCACACCCTTCCAGGGTTTAATTGGGGGGAATTGTAACAGGCTTATCTCCCTGCAGCAGAGGGCTCATTACTAGTCTGTTTCTCATCACTGCTGCACACCCACACACACACACACACACACACACACACACACACTTACCTAAGCACAGTGAAGAACAGCACGTCACTTACACCCATCCACCCAGGCTCAGACCCCGACACAAATTAATTAACTCCTGCATTAATTAGGAACGCCTGCTCGGGCTGCCAAATCAGCAAGACTGGATTTTGGTTTCTTTAAGAGGATGACGGTTGCGCTTTTATAAGCAGCAGGATGTGAATGTGTATGTGAGTGTCTGTAAAGAGGCTTGTTTTACACCTGACAGAGGATAAAGGTGGTTTAATGGCATTGGATAAATGTGCTTAGTGTATGCTCATCAAACAGATGCCTCACTGTAATTGGTTTCTTACAGCAGTGACACTTTCATTCAGCTGGATTGTTCTGAGAACGTAAAGTCATATTTAAGCAAAATATATGTATTAATTAAACCAAAGTGATAATGAAACAGCTGTCAGTGTAGCATAGCAGTAGCACACCTGACACACTCATGGAAGCCTGAGGTTCATTTCACTGCCAGGCCAAGCACACTATGCTACACCAATAAGAGTCCTTGGGCAAGACTCCTAACATCACAAAAAACAGTAACTTCCCCAAGATAAGAGCATTTATTAAATGTTTACATAAGTAAACACTGTAAAAATACATCTGCAGAAGATTATTTCTTTCACTGTTAATTAAAATATACAAAACCTGTTATATGTCAGCCTTTCACATAGGGTTTGAAGGGCTTTTCATCATGTGTACCATTTCTAAACTTCTATGATGAGTTCAGGTTATTGAGCAAAAGGAGGTAAATAATACAAAAATAACCATAAAATTTAGCAAAATACTATTCTTCTACATTACAGCTTTTTACTTTTATTTCTTACTATGACTAAGAACGTAATCACTTCTTAAAAAGAACACCTTCGTGATATGATTTAGATCCATTTCAATTACACAATACAGTTTCAATTTACTTGGAAGTAATTTTATTTGTACTTAAAAGAGTTTTATTGAAAAAAGTAATTATCCCAAATCGAGGTCAAAGTCAGTCATGTCAAATAACTGAATGAGATCAGTTTTTCCTACATATTACTCAACTATTGTTAATTGTGAGACTTTTAAATGATTTACATTCAGCTTGAATCAGCTTAATTCAATTTAGTTTTATTGTAATTCAATTTAGTTTCATTGTAATTGCAACTGGAGACACTGGAGATAAGTTGGTTTGTTTCAAGAGTAACATCTCAGATTTATTTATCTTTTTAACGGGTCAGTGCAACCTTGGTTTGTCTTTCTGATTGGCTCCTGGCTCCATTCATTTCCATATTGAGTGTGTTTTTCCCTCATTTTACTCACTTGTCTGTGTGTTGTCTTTCCCTCTAGCAAGGTGTATTCACCCTTTTTATATCTTGGTTACTTACTTCTTTATTGATGTCCTTAAGAGCAAATTAGCCTTATTGTTACAGCAGAGTGTGATTCAGTACTGACTGAAGTCACTGAAGTAGATTGTCTGATCTTTACTGTAAAGACACTTAATACACCAGTTTATTTTGTTGCAATTTCTTTTATTATGTATTATTATTGTTTTTATACACTTTTTTATTTATAAAGTATATATTTTTTTATTTAAAAACAAGTAACAAAATACATTTATGTGGATCTTGGGGGGGTTGGAATAGCATTTTATTAGCATTTTAATTCATTTTAATACGGAAATTTATTTTGAAATACGAGCAAATCGAGTTACAAGCTTCATGACAGAACAAATTACATTCGTCAGTGAAGGTTCCATTGAAGAGTGAAAAATGTCAATGGGTGGGTGAGGGTCTTCACAACAGGTTAAAGACATAAATGGTGGGTCTGCCTGTAAGCAGCAGATGTGGCTAATGCTAGCAGCACCTGTCTTTATTGAGCCACACAAGTGGCCCTGAGCGACAGATTACTATGAAACTTCACATACAAAATGTGAGTGAGTGTGTGTATGTATATATTTTGTTTTATGTGGGTTGTTAACCATTATCACAAAAGAATACCATCATTCAACATAGTGTGTAATCTTATGCATCAATCAATTTTCTTGTTCTTTTAGAATAACAATCTTGTCAACCCTTTATAAAACCTCAAGCTGTTTATACACTGAAGAGCCACAGCACTAACCCATACAAAATATTACAAGCATATGCCTGGTGTATGGGGGCACAGCTTCAGATCTCAAATTGCCAAACATTACATATTCTTGCGTATTCCTACTATAATCAGAATTAAACATTGGTCAATGGGCAATCATTAAGATCTCAGGATTCTTCTGACAAGGGTGAGCAGTGATGATTAAATGACTCAAAACATTTGCTCTGGTCAACACCTGGCGGAGAGTACATATCCAGCAGGTATGATGACATTGTGACAATATTCTGACAACATTGTCTATGTTCTTTCAGCACTGATACAATGTTGTGATGCAGTTCTGTGTCTGCTGGGTACTCTCAGTGGTCTGTAGAGTAACAAACCACCAAGTGGCTACAAGGTGCTGGGTACCCAAAAACTGATGTGTGAAGGCAAAGACCATCCCATCTGATCTGAACATATAGAATGGTCACTGCGGCACAACATGTAAATCTAACGTGTAGTGCATGGAGCCCTGAGCTCTATTGTAAGTGCCTGTTCACCAAAACACATTAGGTTAATATAAGCTAATGTACACTGCTCAAAAAAATAAAGGGAACACTAAAATAACACATCCTAGATCTCAATGAATAAAATATTCCAGTTGAAAATCTTTATTTATT
>BRDA01036332.1:37500-45683 GCA_036984385.1 Crenuchus spilurus | reverse complement strand
AATTTAGGCTACTCGTTACTTGGAATTTTATTCGTTACCTGGAACAAAAATATTCAGAGATCTCGACTCGTTACCTGGAATACTCGTTAGTAGGGGTACCACTGTATATAATATGATAAAAATATAAACTGACATATATTTTTATATGATAATTGATTACATAAAGTGACATAATGAAACTTTTTCCACAACAATCCGTTTTGTAATTTTTGGAATGCACTCTAATTTTGCATTAACAAATTGCTTATTTTTTAGAAATCAGCAAAATGTAATTTAGCTTCTGTTTAGCTTTGAACTTAGTTACAAGCTGCTATTTCTTGTTAAGGAGAGTTGAAATTTTCTTTTTGTGGCAGTTATTATGAACAAATTTGCAGTCGGAGTATGTAAAGATCTGTCAGGTGGTGGCAGAAAAATCAGTCTCATACTCTGCATATGTATACATTACTTTCACTCTCAGATTTACTTCACTCCCTCCTCTGTAACATTTGTATTTGGCCTTTCAGGGAATGTTCCCTTGGTTGTCCTAACAGTGCTAGAATTCCTTATGACAGTGGCACCTGTAGGATGGTGATGCATTAGCTGGGCTGTAAATGCTTATTCACTTATAGCCTCACATAAAAAATGCATTAGCCCTAATCAACACATTGACTGCTAGTCTTACCACTACTTGTTGATCTTGCAGTTACTTTGTACATTTGTGCTGACAGAAACGTTAATGTGCAGTTATTGTTTTCTGCTGAACTCGGCTGAGTGTGGCCTTTCCCGTGAGAGTTTGGGAAGAAACTGAAGGAAAATAGCTCTAAATGCTCAAATTATTCTCCCACACTCGTCTCTCTTACACAGACTTTTGGTGTATTAGTAATATGCTTTGAACTCATCCCATCCAGAATGCCTGTTAGTGTTTAGCAAGTTAGCTGGGATCTTGTCTATTCTATAGTAAAAATGTAAACCCATGAGCTACTGAAAACTGCTAGAAACTGGGATGTTTGTGCCGGATAGAAGAGCTCTTTCTCTCTGCGTGTCTCCTTTACTCGAAGGTCAGAGTGATGCTCCCTCAGGCTTTGACCAAAGGCTAGCATGCTATTTCAGATACAGATTAAAGCTGGAATTTCGCCAGCTGGTCTTTTTGAACTGAAATCCCGTCTCCCTAGGGAAATATAAAAAAATGCTGTATGCATTGGCCGTTATTAATACAACATGAAAATAGTAGTCCCCCAAAACATGTAAGCTAAGTTGCATGTCAATGATACATTTTTTAAAATAATACCATAAAACAGTAGTTTGTACAGTTTAAAGCTCAATCAAAGGCATAAATCAACCCAATTCAAAGCTCAATGAGCAAATAGTAAATCTCTACTATTAATAATTGATGGATTTATTTTTTGCATAATTTATTGTGCTGCTGTGCCAGAGTTAGTTTTTAATAACTGGGCTTTTATGCATGGTTTGCTGGTGACATTTTGTGATGTGTCTGGTGGAAAGAGGAAGGAAGCTTTCACAGGGGGGCAGATATAAATAATCTGATGTCATCACCTTTCCCTCGCATTTTCTCAGAGCTGAGCCTTTCACATAGCCGTTTGCCGTAGGTACGTTGTTAGTTTTCATGGTTAATTTGCTCATTCTTAACTGAAATGTTTCACAAATCAAAAATGCCGGCATGGTACTGAGGATGGTACAAAGAGATGGAAGATCTGAAACCTGCAGGGATGCTAAGCCAACATGCCTTCAAAGTGGACTTTCATTTCAGCTCATTACATTCCCTAAAATAACATTTTTCTTTCCACAGGAGCTAGAATTTGAATTTATTGATGAATATTCTTGCGGTACAAGCATCTCGGTAGACTTTATCATGCAGCATAGTGTAATGACTGGGAGGAATATTGGTAACTTAAACTGGCTTTTCATTTTCATTATATGTTGGACACTTTTTAACCCTCTTTGTCAAAAGACCATTTATATATCACATTAGCACCAGAGTGAAACTTATTCAAAACATCTGATTTGTTTCCATGGAGACTGCAGAATTAGGATGAATGAATCATTCCCATTCTACACGTTTACAGGCACTGTGCCCTTGGACTTTGCCTTACAGTATGAGCTATTTTGGAAGTCACGAAGCATTGATTTTTCAGTGTATACATTACATATTTTAAAAACTAAGCACTGGAAATTCCTGGATGCCCTTGTGAAAAAGCATGCGCTGTAATTCTGGTTCATTTGATGTGGTGTTTTGACATGCAGTGACAGTGTCAGTCGTGTCATGCTCAGCTTCCTCTGTGTGCTGTGACTGGTTACAGCTACTCAAACCAAATAACGCAGAGTGTTAATGACAAGGTACGGCTTGCAGTGTTAAGTTACGGATCATAGCTGTTGTTATGTGATTGCACTGAAACAACAATCATGTCCAGGGAGGAAAAAATAAACTCTTTTGAATTCCAGTTCTGGGATTCTCAGATTTTACCCAAACAAAAAGGCCAAATTTGTTTCAGCAGAAGTGGTTTAGATGGTTTTGAAGTAGCGTGGTGTAATAGGCCTTAAAATAGGTCGTGAACAATGGAGCAAGAATGCCTCTTCCTCTGGCCTCTAAGTGAATTGATTGAGTTGACATCCACCACAGACTGAGTCAATGTCTTAGTGTCAACTTGGAAGTGGAATTTCAGTTCTCGTTGTTGGTGGCAAAGTTGTCAGTTAGGACACTAAACAAGCCTGTTTTAGAGAACTGCTGATAATCTGCTGGAAAACATGGATGTTTGTACCTTTTCAAAGTCCTCTTTTGCCTCAACGATTGTTGCCTAAACAAATGCCAATGAAAAAAAAATTGCCCAGACTGGACTGCCCAGCCGCCCGTGAACGCTTCTCACAATGTCCTACCCCACTTTGTTTCCTGCAGTACTTGGAAATATGCCGCAGACATAAATTGTGGGACTGTTTCCAAATGGCGGGGCTGTCAACATGTTAATCTGGCCAATAAACAGAGCAGTGAAGTATGCAGGGATCTCCGAGCAGCTGCTTTCCGAAGCGTCGGCACTGCTGGGGAAGCGCCGTGCTGGGAGCTCAGGGACAGCCAAACAAGCTTAAGGAGTTCCAGCCCCATTAGAGTTGACGATACAGATCTAAACACGGGCCCGGCACTCTCGGTCTTAATAATTTAACCTTTAGCTCTTACTGTACTACTGGCACACTGCACTGCTGGTGTTGAGGTGCAGTCAAAAGGCTACAGCACAGTAGCAGGGCAGAACTATTCATCCACTGGCCTGTTGGGAATAGTGAGCATTTAAAGGGCAGTGCTGCTCTGTATATCTTCTACAGGTTACAATCCTAATGCCTTTTAGAGTATCAGTTCTAGACCTGGAGGGCTGGAATCCAACACAATCAGTGTTTAAATCAGCTTATTCAGCTTTACTTAACCTCTCAGAGCCTCTCACTTCCTCACTACACATAGTAAAACATGATAATACAGATTAGCTACCAATAACTCCTCATATTAATGTCTAAACTACAGACCTAGATTCGTAAGTTATGTTGATGTGTTAAAGAGAACCTCCAGAAACAGGAAGTATGACCACTGGCCCAGGGAACCATTGCACCAAAGTTAGCACTTTTCCACCAACACGGAACCGGCACCGTTCTGATTCACGAACCTAATTTGGAACCATTTGGCGCATTTCCACCAACAAAAATAGCGCCCCGAACCTGGAATGTTTGTTCACAGCGGGAACCAAAAAATACTTGGGTTTTCAGTGCGAACCAAACGCGCCTGCGCACTCAATGCAAGATGGCAACTCATAGCGTACAGTGGTCCATTGAAGAAACTCAGTTTTTCTTACCTGTGTTCTCCGGAGTTTCAGGAGAAACTTGAGGGGAGTATTAGAAAGGAGAAACTCTACAGCGAGCTGGTGGAGGATTTAGCTTGGCCAGGTTTTGTTCGTTCAAGAGAGCGAGTGATAAATAAGCTAAAGAAGCTAAAAAAGGACTACAGAGATACTAAAAAGGAGCTATCGCGCAGTGGAGCTGGACGAGGCAATGTACCGGCTCTAGATTTGACTTGTAAAGTGAAACAAACATTTGTACCAAAGAGCACAAATGCTCGCCAGTAGTCGATGCGCTCCGCCATCTTTGTTTATAATTCCGCTTTGTTGATGACGTACACCGTGACGTATCCTCGGTCCAACTAAAACTAGTGGAAATGAGGGCTGGTTCACTAAAAAGCACCGAGGTTCTCATAAGCCCGAATGGCACCAGTTCAAGAACCAGAGTTATTTTGGTGGAAAAGGGCTATGTCTGGTCCTAAGTTAGGACTTTCCAGTTTAAGACCTCTCTTAGGGCAAAGACTACCTCATGTGGAGTCTGTGTGAGTAGTTTAGTGCAGCAAGCTTTGTTGGTCATTTTTTTACAGTTTGGTGGTATTTACTTTGAGGGAGACTACCTGTAAGCCAAACCACAGCCCAACACTGGAGCACGTGTTTGTGTTTAGTTTGCTGGTCTGCATCAACTTCCATAATGACAAGTGTTTCATTCTTTCCTTGCAGATGGATTTCACAGGAAGGTGCTTGGTATTTTATGTCTTTTGGCTAATGTGCTGTATTAGATCTTGGCCCACCCGTGTAGAATATTGGGTTACATGCGGTCTAGGGCATGAACTGTTCTTGTGGGCAAGTCTATAATGGTTTTTTCAAGGGCCGTTGTGTGTAATTACTGAATGCAGGTTCTAATGCATGATTAATTTCTAGTCACCGTTCACTGTCATTATCATCATTGCACCTACGGTTTAATCCGAGCAACAGCAGCTTTCTGCCAGTTTTCAGCTTATAGGCTTGCTGAGGTAATGCATGCCATTGCCACTGTAGTGTAAGGTCAGCATTGTGGTGTAAAGGCAGCCATTAAAGTTCATTCTCCAGCTGGCACTCCCTCTGCTTTATCCCCCAGTGGCTCTTTTATCTCCTTTCTGTCTTTGGGTCATCAATAGCATTGCTTTAAGGACTTTCCGAGGCCAAGAACTGCCACCGTGATAACTTAATGATCACTCCAGCGAATGCATCCCTGGACGACAGGCTCAGTTTGAAGTCTGTTACAGTAAATGTCTGAACCCAGTTGGTTGTTATCCTTTTGTCTGACATCCGCAATTAATCACTGCTCTGTTACAGCATCTGATAATCTCCGTATCACATTTTATGAGAATTTTACTTAAGCCTGACTTTATTTCCTGTATATGACATGAAGCTGAGTCCAAAAGACTGCAGTTACTTGACAATACATGAATCTAGCCAGGCTTATGATTAAAGCTTATGCAAAGAGTCAAACTCATGGAATTAGCTCTGGCATAATATGCCTTAGGATACTCTTTAAAGAGAGACAGGTTGCATAGTCCACAGTTGGCCTTTTTCACTACAATAAAAAGGCCATCAGAGATGTGCACACCCGGCGGGCGGATTTAGAAGAGAGTACAGTAATGAAGACATTTTAATAAGAGAAATGCACAACCCTCAGGCCCCTGATTTAATCTCTGCACTCTATTTGATTTATTACCCTCTTAATTTTTCCCTAAGCATGACTAATAACATGCTCTCATGGGCATATTATTAGTCCTCTGTTTTAGCACCTCATATTCCCCAGGACTCTGACAGAGTCACATGGGCCAAACCTAATGTATAGACAGCTCTCAGGAAAACAAGTGTTCCTCTGCTAAAAGCTCAGTGAGCTGCTGGAGGCCAGACAGGGGCTCAACGTAACGTCTGCCACCCTGAGAAGTGCTGTTTGTGTTGGGCTTTAGGCTCCAGCTCCACTGGCTCTTTCTGTGCTTCATAAATTATGTCTATTAAGGTTTATTCATGAAAGTTAGAGTTTGGTTTAATGGAGACACTTAATAATTTATGGCATGCTGGAACTGAGACTTTCCTTGTGTCAGTGACCTCCAGAAGCTGTTTCAGAAATGTTTGTGTGATTCTCTAAACACATTAGGCACTTATCAGTTAAACATAGTAAGATAAAATTAGAAATTGCATAATGCCACTTTTCTGATACATTACATTACATTGCATTTAAACGGACGCTTTTATCCAAAGTGACTTACAATAGTATAAAAGTACAAATGCAGAAAAATACTAAAGTTAAATAATTAATATTTCAATATCAAATGCTGAGTGCATATCAGTACTCATGGGGAGTAGTTGGCATCACTAGAGCAGGTGGTCTTTGAAGAGCTCGGATTTTAGGAGTTTCTTGAACCCAGTGAGGGACACCTCTGCTCTAGTGGTGGTAGGCAGCTTGTTCCACCATCTGGGAACTACTGAGGAGAACAGTCTGGATTGCTTTGTGTGAATGTTAGGCAAAGCAAGGCGACGTTCAGTGGAGGAGCGCAGCGACCGGGCAGGGACATAAGCTTTTAAGAGCGAGTGTAGATAAGAGGGAGCCTGCTCTGTCATCACCTTATAGGCGATTGCGCAGGCTTTGTGTTTGATCCGGGCAGCAATCGGAAGCCAGTGTAGCTCAATGAGCAGTGGGTGACATGTGCCCGTTTTGGATGGTTAAAAACCAAACATGCTGCTGCATTCTGGACCATCTGTAGTGGTTTAATAGTGCAGGCTGGGAGGCCTGTTAGCACAGTGTTGCAGTATTCGAGGCGTGAGATAACCACAGCTTGTACCAAGAGTTGAGTGGCATGTTGCATTAGGAACGGTCTGATTTGTCTGATATTATAGAGCGCAAAGCGGCAGGACCGTGCAACAGAGGCCACATGCTGTGTGACATGATACCAGTACTAAACCTTGAGTGTAAACTGATACTGACTCTAATGATTAAAAAGCTATATATATAACAAAAGAAATCTCATAAATGTGAACAAGGAGGCCCCGAGTGGCTCAGCAGGCTAAGACGCTGACACTATGACCAGAGGATTGCAAGTTCGAATCCCGGTCATGCTGTTTGCCATCAACAGCCGGGGCCCAAGAGAGCATAAATTGACCGTGCTCTCTCTCTATCACTTTCAAATTGCAATGTCCGCTGGCTCAGGTGTCTGCTGATTGGTCCATTCAGAGCTGGGAATTCTGCGCTTTCCTCAGAGCGCGTTGGCTCCCCAGTGACGGTGTATCAGTGGTAGTTCAAAAAGAGGCGGTTGCATCACATGCAAAGGAGGAGGCTTGTGCTTGACTTCACCCTCCTAGAGTCAGGGATATTCCAAAAAGTCACAGGGAGATTCCTAATGGATGTAATGGGCTAATTGGCTGCTACTACATTGAGAAGGGGATAAAAATGGGCAAACATAAAAATAAATAAATAAATATATGTGAACAAAATCACACTTCACTTAGATTATAGAAAAGAATTTTTTGTTTTAAAATTGATGCTGTTTTTTGTTGATACTGAGATAACATTAGGCTACATGTTGGTGCTATTACGGTAACCTTTTTTCATTTCCTTTACATTATGTTGTGCAATTCTGTTCTGTTTCAAGCTAGTTTTGCTACAGAATCACATTAGATTTGTTTTCTTCCGATAATCAAGCATTTGGTGATTTTGGCACTGAATATTGGATTGCCACTATTGCTTGAAGAAATTGTTGGGTTTTTTGGGGGGGGGCTGTGACTTGACTAAGATTGGAATCTGTCAATTTTTTGCTCAAAACACAGTATCAGAAATTGTCTGTAGCATCAGAATATGTTGTAGCATAAGTTAATATGTTAATGACACTTGCTTCTTGCTTTCAGTATGGCACAATATTTGCTTCATGTTATTGAAATAGACTGATTAAATATAAAACTGAGTTTTTGTTTAAGAAATTTAAGTGTTGGTTTGCTGTCCTAGTATTGGACTCGAATTGTATTAATGTTTATTTAGTTTGGGGCACGAAAAGGCCAATCGAGATCTGCCCAAAAATGGGCCATCAGCCAAACAGATCTGCCTTAAACATTTGTGATTAGTTCATCTTTTTTTATTTATTTATTTATTTTTTTCAATATAACCCATAATCTATATAAAACGTGAAGTCCTTGCAGGTATTAAACTCTGACACTGTGCAGGAGTCTCTGAGGCTTCTAAGCTGCACTTGATATATTCCACTGACATGCTTTGCTCATAAACATCTGATAGGGCACAGCAGAGAGACCGGACCCGCACACGTGAACTCTAGCAAGCAGATGACATTGCCAATTCTTGGGCTCCAGTTGAAGGGGCCGTCTCCCTCACAG
>BRDA01036332.1:0-32500 GCA_036984385.1 Crenuchus spilurus | reverse complement strand
TAAACTTCCCCAAAATGAAACAAGGATTTGATGATGGATCAAAGGAGGCAGCAGCACAGATGGATGGAAGAAACATACACAAGAACAGAGTTATAATCTGTTATACTCATCAGTCTCTGCTTTCATCTATACAACTGCATGTGTTAGACTATTTTTAACAGAATTAATGACATAGAAGAAACGGAATAAAACGAATGCACAACCCCCCCATGGTTAAAATCTATAAAATGCTTCTGATGCTTTGTGAATTTTCAAGCAGACTTGCAATTAATTATAGATCAAACAGGCTTAATTATCACCAATATCTGTATAAAGGAGAAGTTTAGACTATGATAAAGACTGCACGTCTTTGTTTTCTTTCATAATCTGTTGAATGGAGCTACTGGGATTTATTAGAGGAGCTTAAAGACTCCCGTGTAAGTGTGCATGCCGAGACTCAGATTGAAGGATGTCAAGATGTTAAGCTGTACATTACCATGTGCTCTCTGCTCATGTTCACAGTGAACATGTTTCAAATCCCAGACAAGCCTCACCAAGAACATGTTTTACAAATCAGACTATTTTCTAAATATCTAAAGGTGTTGCATTGGCAAAGGCTTATTTCGTTCTTAGCTGTAGCAGTTTGCCTTGTCTGTAGAGTCTATAGAGTCGCAAGTACATTCTGTTGACTTTGGGGTGTTTTTGCATGGCATCCTGTGATCGTTCAGTGCAAACAGTAACCTCTGTGTGAAGAGAAAAAGGTGAGTCATGGCAGTCATTTTTTCTGTCAATTAGCATTCTCTGTTTTTGTCCAAACACTACTGAGCCATTTCAGCACCATTATTAGCAATGACCTTTATACACAATTTGTGTGGTCTGTTATGACAGGAACAAATCAGGGGCCTTAGACAGGGTGTATTTTAAGTAACCGTACTCCCTGCCAGGAAAAGTTCTGTGTTAGCTTGGCAAATAAAAACTGGCATACACACACAAAATGTTGATATTGATTGAGTGATGTTAACAAAGCACATCAGGATCAAAGATACCAGTAAGGCAGGACTGCTATAGAAACTGCTGTTATGTTATTATATATTGTGTGGAGTTATTTATTTTGTGTATTAGCATGGATTGGCAGCAGTTAAGTCAAGACTTCTCTTTACTTCTTTATGTATTTGTCTCAGTGATTGTTGGTTGGTTAATTGCTTAATTGGTCGATTTGTTAATTGGTTAATTGACTAATTATTTTGTTCATTTATTGATTGTTTGTAGGAATGCTGTATTGGAATCAGCCATAATCAAATCATAATCAGCAGAAGTTTGATGACATAAGCGACATTACACTTTATTTAATGTTATTTAAATATACAGCAAATTTTTTATTTATTAAAGAGCAAATAATTATTAATTAATAATAATAATAATAATTATAAATAATAATTAATTGTCTTTGTATTTGTTTGAACTGTCTGTTGGTTGGTTGTTTTGGAGAGGTGACTGATTATTATTTGATTGATGTTTGATTTATACTGATTTTTGATTGGTTACTGACCTAAAAAGGCAATGAACCATTCACCGAAAATGCAGTTAAATATCAACAGCACCAGCATCTTAAGGATTAACTTTGCTGTCTTGTTCTGTCCAAGCAGTAGCACACGGTGATACTATGAGCACATAAGTGACCATGGGGGGTGTATTAACCTGCTTTTCCTCTTTTCTCTTCCCTTTCCATCTCCCTCTTTTTTTCCTCTCCTGTCCTGCGTGTATGTGGCTCTCTGCTGCCCCCTGTTCTGCTATGCTCCAGTGGCTGCTCCTCTGCCTCCAAACTCCTGCTCTGGTTCTGCAACACTAGACCCGTTCCTGTCTAGTGCTGTGTGAAGAGCTCACAAGTGAGTCTTTTTTTAACACACACATGCGCTCACACAGACTCTCCTCTCTGAATGTTCTTTCTAGTTCTGTCTTTGATGCTGTCATCTTCTGATTAATGAGGTGTCTGATTGTAATTGTATATTACAGTTATGTGTGTGTGTGCGAGACAGACAGTGTTGGTGTAAGACTCGGATGCAGTGAGTGTTTGATTTGCATGTGTCTGTGTATGGAGGCCTCACTGTTTGTGTACTTACATGTCGGGCTCTCAGAAGTCACAGGTTCTTCTTAGTGACTCATTGTGGCCAATTTCATGCTCTGATGATCTAAAAAGATATATAATTCCTTCCCCATTCGGAGCTTTTTGTTCAGTGATACCTCAGTGAATAGCAACTTGTCAGGGCAAATGTGCTTGTAAACACAGATTATAGTCTCGGGGGTATATGCCGGATTTCATTATCTGATACTTGATGTAGCATACACACAGTCTTATGAAGGCGCGTATTCATCACAGTAAATGTGTAATTAAATTAATCAGGTCAGAGTCATTGCCCCAGATCATCATCAGTATGGGTGTCTTAGGATATGCAAATATGCTGATCCAGATGTTGTTTTATATGTATATATTATCGGCAATGTGTAAAAACTGGCATTCTATAGAATACCTAGGCAAAATATACAATCCCTGTCGTTGTCAGGCAAGGTATGAAATATCATATTTCATACATCATCTAGTCATTCTATAGAACGCCTAAATGACAAACAGGCAGAGTGTAGAGTAACTGTGGCAATTCCAGAGCTAACACATGCAGAAAGACGCAGAACCTCTCTCCGTGTGCATTTATCAGACCCCGAAGCACACCCCCGGGGGGTGATGACAAGGCATCCCCGGGGGCTTTGGTGACTCTGGATAAACTCGAGCGGATCGGCGGCCGTCGACGCACCGACGTCTCATTCGAGTGTCTGCCCTATCAACTTTCGATGGCAGCGTATAGGGCTCCCATGGTCCCTACGGGTAACGGGGAATCAGGGTTTGATTCCGGAGAGGGAGCCCTCTTCTTTCATTTTTGGACTGTTTGTTACTAAAGACTTTTCCAATCTCGTCATTTCACACTTAGCCTGAGCATTTCTTGTCACTAGTCGCGTTTCCATTGACCCTGAAATATCGCAAATTAGAATTGCGAATAAAAATGTGCTTAATGGAAACACGGCAATTTCGAAAAAACTCACGTTTTTCGATAAAAGTCTTTTGCGCTAAGATGAGGTGGTTTTTCAGTCGTATCGAAATTGGTTTATATCGCAAAAGTGTAATGGAAACACTCAAACTGACTTTTTCACATTAAGGGAGTCACGTGATCAACAACCGGACGTTTCTATTGGTTAAAAAGACGACGAAGAAGACGACAACAGAAAGTAAGAGGATGAAGATGACGCGGCATATTTGGAATAACGAGGAGAATCCTTGGACAATGTGCAGCTGCTCCACTAGAGATCTCACAGCATCACAAAGTTCATTAAAAGTTGAGTGTGTCATTCTAAAATGTTGAATCCACAGCTCTTCTGTAAAATCATCGACTACAGTTTCCCAAAAACGCCGCATACGTAGCTGCTCCCAAGTATAAGGGGCTTGTCGCTCCAAAGCCTCGATAAGTTGCCGTCTCCTCTGATGGCTGATGATGAGCACTAGTGCCGTGGTAGCAGTGTGTATAAAGCTGAAGTATGTGTTTACATCCACGGCCGCCATGTTTGTAATGACTTATCACGAGAACAAACATATTCACATGTGATTTTATAAAAGTATTTCACATTTAATGGAAACACCGCAACTGCGAAACTTGTTTTGTCAAATTGTTTTTTCGACAAAACAGAATATCAATAAAGTTTTGCGCAAAACTGCAATGAAAACACGACTATTCTTTATAATGCCTAGGAAAAGTATAGAACAACGCAGATATTTCATACCTTGCCTGACAACGATAGGGATTGTATACATTGACTAGGTATTCTATAGAATGGCAGGTTTTCATACTTTGCCGGAAATATATATATATATATGTATATACACATATATACAGACCTGTCTCTACACTAATTTCCACACTCAATGTTATCATCTGCACTTACCAAACATACTTTCTAGCTCTGCAATTCCAATATTAACCTTCTGTCACCCGGTTCTTCAATGATCAGGGCCACCACAGAGCAGCTATTATTAGAGTGGAGCATTCTCAGCAGTGCAGTGAAACTGATGTGGTGGTGGCATGTTAGTATGTGCTCTGGTATGAGTCTATCAGACACATCAAACCTGCTGGAATTCTTAAACACTGTGTCCACACATATTCACAATGCTAGACTAAACTATGTTGTTGGTCCATCTTGTAGATGTTAAGTCAGAGACAGTAGCTCATCTGTTGCTGCAGTTTTTGTTGGTCATTTTCTTTTTTTTCTTTGGTGGTCAGAGGATGCTGCCCACAACACACTATTGGCTGGATATTTTTGGTTGTGGGACTGTTCTACTGTTGGTCTTGTGGTGGTTCTGATCACTGAAGAACATGGCGAAAGCAGGCGAACAAAGTATACAGAGAAATAGATGGACTGCAGTCTGTAATTGAAGAACTATGACTTGAAAATGGTTAATTTCCATTAGCACAACAGCAAAGTTAACACTTTAATGAAGTACTGATTAACTAAATCAGGTATTCAATAATAACTACAAATATTTCTAGACTGCCATTAGGAAAGGTTTGGAAAGAGTTAAACTAATACATGTTTTTTTTAATATTGTAGTAATTATCAAATCAAATCAAATTTATTTATAAAATGCTTTTTACAACTTATGTCACAAAGCAGCTTTACAGGGTTAGTAATAATAAACATCAAATCATTAATCCCTAATCCCCGGTGAGCAAGCCAACGGCGACAGTGGCAAGGGAAAAACTCCCTCAGAGCCGGAGGACAAAAAACCTTGGGAGGAACCAGACTCACATGGGTGACCCATCCTCCTCTGGTCTACTAATTATAAGTTTGTGATAAATCATAATCATATGATGTTGTTGTAATGTTCAGGTGAACTGATATGGTGACAGATTATGAAGCTGAATTACTGAATTACATGTTATTAATAACATTTGTGCATGAAGTGTTATTTTATAGTTATCTTTCTGAAGAGATGAAAGGTTGATTTCCTTGATAATTGGAGTGTTTCTTATACTAATGTTGACAGAGTATTTAGTCTTTAAAATCTTTTTCTTATACTTTAACCATATCAGCTCATTTTGTTAGCTATTATAAATACACATTACTACACTACATGAATTGTATTTCACACATAAATGCAATTTATGATGGATTATATGTTATGCATTATTCATTTAACATCTTAAATGGACAGATATTAGGTCACATTGTTTTCCGTGTTGTTCTATTTTGAATGAAACTTCTAAAAGTATAAATAACACAGTTTTACAAAGACGCTACCACTATGACCTGAGGATCGCGAGTTCAAATCCTGGTCATGCTGTTTGCCATCAACAGCCGGGGCCCAAGAGAGTAAAAATTGGCAGTGCTCTCTCTGGGCGGGTAGATGGCGCTCTCACTCTCTCTATCACTTTCACGTTGTAATGTCCGCTGGCTCAGGTGTCTACTGATTGGTCCAATCAGAGCTAGGGACCTTGTGTGCCTTCCTCCGAGCGCGTTAGGCTCTCCAGTGACGGTGTATCAGCGGTGGTGACTGCATCAAACGCAACAGAGGAGGCTTGTGCTTGCCTGCACCCTCCTAGAGTCAGGGACATTGCAAAGTGATGGGGAGAGGCCTAACGGAGGGGATGGGCTAATTGGCTACCACTACATTGGAAAGGGGATAAAAATTGGCAAAAAACCTAGAAATAAACCCTCCCTCTCCCCATTCAGTCATTGTGTTTGGTGAATGTCAGTTCGTCCTTTATGATTGTAGACTATGTGTGAGTGGACTTGATTGTTCTGACGTCAACCTTGAAATCTATTACTCCATCACATCTTTCAATAGCAGCATCAGTGATGTCACTAACGGGAATGATGGAGAGTGGATCAAAATGTCTGCTGAGAAGAAATTAAGCCAATTACTTAGACTTTCAGGGAAAATCTGTCCTGCATTCAGTCTCAATGATCTCATCCCTGTGGCCAAAGTACTCTCTTTGTTTACTGTGTGTATGTTACATCTTCTAGGCATCAAAGCTTACCGACTCATTCTATTGTATTTGCTAATGTGAAAGGCCTCCTAAAAAGCATGAGCTGTTTCAGGACTTGAGTCCTTGTTCATCTGAATCAGAGCAATCACGGTCAATCAATTGTCACTTTGCCTGTGACAGTGGAAAAAAGGGACTGAACTTACCCAGAGCAGCTCAGATTGCTGTCTGGTTTAAATTTAGCACTGCAGATGTTGTATTGAAGGCTGCATGTGTGCAGGGGCTCAGACATTGACATGGTTGTGTTATCTGGGGACAGATGTGTGTGTGTGTGGGGGGGGGAGGAAGTCGGTGATGTGGTGGGGTGTGTTTGGAGCTGACAACATCACTGACTTTCAGCAAGACTCACTTTATCGATTCCAATCAACTCTTGACAAGATACGCAAGGTTTGTATCAAAGCCTGAGCTAAAGCTAAGGAAGCATGAAACTCTGACTTGCCTCTGCCCGACCGCCTCTCTGAACTGAGATTCTGAATGGAAGCCAAGCAAAGGATAAATAAAAAGACAAATAGCACCATTACATAACATTTATAAAAGCAAGAAAGATGAGAATAATAAATGGAAGGGGCCCCGAGTGGGCAAAGACGCTACCACTATGACCCGAGGGTCGCGAGTTCGAATCCCGGTCATGCTGTTTGTCATCAACAGACCCAAGAGAGCAAAAATTGGCAGTGCTCTCTCTGGGTGGGTAGATGATGCTCTCACTCTCTCTATCACTTTCACGTTGCAATGTCCGCTGGCTCAGGCGTCTACTGATTGGTCCAATCAGAGCTGGGGACCCTGTGTACCTTCCTCCGAGCGCGTTAGGCTCTACAGTGATGGTGTATCAGCGGTGGTTCGAAAAAGGAGCGGTGGCTGCATCACATGCAGCGGAGGAGACTTGTGCTTGCCTGCACCCTCCTAGAGTCAGGGACATTGCAAAGTGATGGGGAGAGGCCTAACGGAGGGGATGGGCTAATTGGCTACCACTACATTGGGAAGGGGATAAAAATAGCCAAAAAACCTTGAAATAAATTATAAAAAAAAAGAGAATAATAAATGGAACATTAAAATAAGTCGATTCTAAATAAGGCCAAGTAAAAAAAAAAAGAATTGGTGATCATCCCTGCCCAACCCTCTAAAAAGCACCTGACCTATTTTTTATTTATTTTTTATTTTTTTTAAACACAAAAAAACGCGCCAAACACCCTAGTCTGGCCTAGAATCATTCAAATTTCGCATGCTTCCAATGACATGATCCCAAATCAATTCTGCACATGTGCAGTACACTTCCTAGTGGCTGTCAATACGAATGGCCGGTCGTTTTCGTGTCTTCTGGGGAGATGTTCCGTACTTCAGTTGAATTTGTAAATCACTCAAGAAGAACATGATCTATGTTTAACATGGTTTATTTAAGTTTTCAACATCTTTTTATTATTCGCTACATCGGAGAAGAAAATAAAGAAAAAGGATGAGACATGTACTTACTAAATGCTCTTTTACTGCTCTTTTAGTAAAAAGGAAAGTGCAGTAGCAAACGCTGACTGCTTTACAACGAAAGTACGACCAGACTAACTAAATGGACTAAGACACACATTAACGGTAACTTCACTAAAACACTAAAAATAACTCATAGAGACTAGACTACAACTAACAATCATTACACATACAAAAATCCCCTCTTAAAGACCCCAAATAATTACAAAATAGACCCCATAAACACACAAGAGAACTTTATGCAAATACCGTACGACACGCAGCCATCTGATTGGCCGACACCCCCAAGAGCCGCCACAATGCTTTTCTATCATCAAAAAAAAAAAAAGGAAAAAGGATGATCACCAATTTTTTTTTTTTACTTGGCCTAACAAAGTAGAATTAAATAAAGAAAAAAAGTGTTTCAGCCAGGAATTTGCAACTCTGGACCAATCAGAGTTTTAAAAATGTTGGAAATGTGCATGTAAAAAATAATTTTGGCTCTTTTGTTACATAAAACAATAGTATTTGTGGACTATACCGTATGGCCCCTTTAGCAGCTCTTTTCTTATTTCAGTTAGAACTGAAGGAGGGAGCTTAAAACAAGTACATATTTGACATTTGTTCAGCTATTCCACCAGCAATAGTTTGCTATTTGAAGTGGAGTTGCATAAGATGTTCCTTTTCTGTAATTTCATAAGATGTTTGGTAGCTGCTTTGGAAGATAATTGCATTTGCCTTGTGCAAATATACACAGAGCGCAAATGAACACCATTTGATAATTTATTGTTTCATTTATTTTCATACACGTTCAGTCAGCATATAAATTAAATTTGTTCAGATCAGTTTGCGTTTCTACAAAGTGCTGGATTAGATTTAGACAGAAAAAAAATGGAGTGGGGGTACACTGAGTACACAGGATCATTCTTTCTGCTTTTTCTTTGTCCTGTTTCATTCTTCCAGCTGAGGCATGATGAGCGTTTGCATTGTTTTAATTTGTTTGAAGAAACTGAACACTGGTGCTGCATTTATAATCTGTCTTTTTTCTTGACATCAACACATGGCATGCCTAAGAGGCAGGAAAATCCAGCAAAGGCCCATGAAGGAGTCGAAATGTGTGGTGCAGATAGCAGCGCCATTTACAGAGCTATAAGCATCTTGGTTGTCATAGCTCTTTGAATGGTACTGCCATATGTACTGAACTACCACCAGCTTGGCCCTCATTCACGGCTGTTTTGTATTTAAATACCCTTATTCCTTGTTTATGGGTCACCGCTCAGGGTACAGGGTAAGTATTAGAGCTAGAAAATATGAGCATAAAATGTGATGGGCAATAAAGTTGTTGGATATTGCACTGATGATAGGAAAAGTGAGCAAGTAGATTTTTATGCTCCAAGGCTTCCATTAGATTGTCACCTAAACACAGAATATGAAACCATTTATCTTGGCAGTAAATGTGTTTTGTGGTTGTGAAAGCAGATATAAAATACAAATATACATTAACATACCTGGTTTACACATGTTATTTGGATCATTGTTCATTTGTAGGTCAAAGTTTGGTTATACGCATTCTCCTTGATGCTGCTCAGCCATCACTATCAACAGCACACTTAATTTAGCATAACGAAGTTCTGCTTAACAAAACCAGGTATTGGACGGCAACTACAAATACTGGACTGGCATGAGCACAGGTTTCAAAAGGATTAAACCAACACATTAGCATACAGAACTGTAATTATATCACTGTTTATATTAATACTGTTTACATTTATTCTAATATTAGTGTTTTTCTGAATACATAAACACATAAATTCAAATAAATAGCTTTTAAAATCTTATTTTCTTAGAAGCCTGTTTATTTGGACAGTAGTGAATATATTTTATTAATTCTTTTTAAAATGTGCCATTTTATTCATTTTTAAATTGAGTTGTTTGAATTTGAACTTCACAATGCCACATATCAATTTTAATATTTGTGTTCATAGTTTACTTCAAAATCATATTTTATATTCAGTACACATAACGTGACATATTTCAAGCCTTTTTTTGTTAGAAACCTTTTTTTTTTTTTTTTTTTTTTTGTCTTGATACTTGCACAGCATCTCATCCAATTTTTTGATTTTTTTTTTCCATCTTTAGGTTTCACATAACTAATATTTTGACCCCATAGTTCAGAAAGCAATACTTCAAATGGTTAAAAAGTGAGAACAGAAGCAAAAAAAAAAATAAAAAAAAGGTTTTTACAAATGTTTAGAGGTTTCTAACATTTTGTTTTAATGTTGATCAGTTTTGCTTATAATCAGAAATCCACAATCTCAAATTATTAGAATATTTCGTTTGGAGTTTGAGTAAAATTACTATTCAAATACTATCAACATTTAAAAAAAGCTTGAAATATGTCACTTTATGTGAAATAAATATAAAATATATGACAGTTTATATTTTTAAACTACATTAGGAATAAAAGTGAATTTTTGTCTACTATTTTAGAGATGCACTAGCATTTTTATTACAATTTGAAAATAAAAATAAAAATATTACTGTTGTTTAAAATATTTATAGGCTATTGTTTAAGGTGTTATGTCATGTAAATTGATCTGTTCTGTTATTGTAGCCTGAATTATAGAAACTGTTATTGAAATTATGATAAAAATACTATTCATTGTGCAGCCTTACTAAGTGCAGCACTTTAACTTGAATGGTCTATCAGTCTTACGGTGCAAGTTTCTCTCCCTCGTGTTAAAGTTTCCTTTTGCCCCCCTAAGCAAACAAGTCAGTGTCTGAAGGCAATGGATCAATAGAAGGAATGTCGGTATCACTTGCAGCAGGCAGCCTAGAGGGTCCTGATGTGTCTTAGGTTGAAAAAAGAAGTAAACGTTGCAAAAACACTTCAGCTTCTGCAGACTGCATTGAAATCTGATAGGACATCCCGAGGAACTTGGCTTTGGATTTTTATCGGCGTTTGTATCAGCATTAATTTCTTTTTTATCAGCCTGTAAAATGGGACCTGAGAGCTCAGGCTATTATTAGCCACATTACGTTATGAAAGAGCGATCGTTGCATAGGAAGAATGAGGCACTTAAAACAGTCCTGCTCTGTGTACCTAAGCTTGGCTTCTGCTTTTTTTCCATCACTATGTTCAGTTCACTTGATAAATTTTCAGTGCTCCTATTTCTTGATTGCTGATTTTACAGCCTTTTCACTAGCCATTTCTTTTCATATCAAAAACCATTTGTTCTTATTAAGTGGTGGTGATTGTAGCATATTCACAAAAAGCAGGAGTCCCAGTGTTCTGGATGCTATAATAAATACCACTCTCAAGGACAAAGCTTTCAACTTTTTATCCTTTATTTGAGTTACCAGAACTTCACACTCCTTCAACACTTGCTTTAGAGCAGATGTACCACATCAGCTTTCAAACAAAAGTGTTTACGCTGAGACAAGTTCGTGGTCTTGCTGTTTTGTAATAAGTGGTTGCGTGGTCAATTGCTGGTATGTGCTCTTTCCACACTGCTGTCATTTATGCTGTACAGTGAAGCTGTAAGCAATAGTCTGAGTAATCCTAAATGGACTTATATTAAAAATGTTCAATTCTACCACTCACCCAAATGAAAACCAAGCCATTAGAAGAGCTGATCAATATGGCATTATAACTCCAATATGAAATGAACTATTGAACGATTGTTCTACTTATTAAAGTGCACTTCTTTTTTTCTATGTTGAGCATTGTGATAGTAGTTCTTTGTTATTTGTGTTTGGAGTTTCTTCATTTGGATAGGCCACAATAGATCTTGAGACATTAAAATATTTATCAAACAGGTTTATTGCCAGTACTGTTGCTGCCATCCACAATATAGCACATTACTGTAACTCAAATTATACAAATTATTACTGTGCAGGCATCGTAAAGGGAATTAAATGCTTATATACAATGAATTTGTAGACCGTGATCCAATTTTAGACAAATGCTGTAATTAAAGGAGAAACCTGTCATGTCAGCAACATAGTAGCCATCTTGAATGCAGCCATATTGCAGGAAACTTCAGTTTCACAAAGAGAAAGATAGATGTTTGACACATGAAACTGATAACTTATGAAAACAGACCATGTGAAGGATGGTGTTGTCAGAGATTGTCTTGATATGCAGTTTCACCAAAAGTGGATTGATCATATGAGTCATGTCAAGGCACTTCTTTACTCAGTGAAGATACAGGGGTTAGACAATGAGTCTGAAACAGCTGTCATGTTAGTGTGGGAGGTTTCATGGCTAAATTGGACCAGTCTGGTGGCCAATCTTCATTAATCGCACCAGTAAGAGCAGAGTGTGAAGGTTCAGTTAGCAGGTAAGAGCACAGTTATATAGTATATTACAATGCACACAACATTATGGTGACATACCAGAGTTCAAAAGAGGACAAATTGTTGGTGCACGTCTTGCTGGCGCATCTTTGACCAAGACAGCAAGTCTTTGTGTCTAAATTTTATTGAGCCACTTTGGGGTGTTTTGGAGGAGCGAGTCAGGAAACGGTTTCCTCCACCAGCATCACGTAGTGACCTGACCACTATCCTGCAAGAAGAATGGCTTAAAATCCCTCTGACCACTGTGCAGGACTTGTATGTCATTCCCAAGACTAATTGACCCTGTATTGGCTGCAAAAGGAGGCCCAACACCTACTAATAAATTATTGTGGTCTAAAACCAGCTGTTGCAGTTTCATTGTCTAACCTCTGTACAGAATGTTCATCTTAAAGACAGAATTGTTACTACTTGTGCTGTTATTCAGCCATATGTTTTGGTGAAAGTTCATCAGGAATGGGAGAAAAACATCAAGCCCTAACATTTGAACATGACAGACAGCATATTGAACACATTGATTGTATTGATCCCCATCTGCCAAACTGTTAGAAAATGTAGCTTTACTGGTTTTACAGTATTTTTTATCCTTTATATGTAGCACTCCTGTATCATATTTATATTTTCTATATTATATTACTCTAATATACTGAAGATACTGTAAATAATAATATAATGGTATGTAATATACTACTGTAGTTGTAGCTATAATAGTAAGAGCTTGCTTTTAGCTCCAGCAGTGTTAAACTGTTTAGTAAGCACATTTCCCAGTTTCATGCACCTTAGCCAGCTTTTAAGATCATAAAGCTGGCAACAACAGCTCAGTGTCTGTCAAAGAGGGTTCCATAAAGGGTTCTTTGCTGCCATAGAGGTGCCATTTTTGGTTCCTTAAAGAATGTTTTAAATGTCTGGTTCTTTAAAGAACCTTTTTTTTGTTTGTGTGATATGTAAGTGTGAAGAACATGGTTCTGAACATGGTTCTACAATGTTCTTTAGCAAATTAGACATTCACACAGCTCATTTACAATATGCTTTAAAGAACCAGCCATATAAAATGTAATTTAAAGGACCAACACTAGTTCTTCTTTGGCATCACCAAAAGAACTTTCTTCTTAACTGTCTGGAGTCTGCGCTCTACCTATCTCATAAATATTAAATATAGGAATGTGAGACTCAGTAAAACACAGAGTCAACTCACAACTGTTAAGCTTTAGGAATGAAACCACATACAATATCTAAAAACTGTAATGACCAGGGTGTGGAAAACGCCTATGTTTACAATATTCTGAGCTCAAAAGTCGACTAGAAATGTTTAGAAATGTTTTTTCACAATATATCAGCACATCTGAAAATAAGTTTAGAGCAGATTTAATCAAAATATAGATTTATGACACTCTTACTGTTTTGCCACTGTTGTTGCTGAGTTTGTGTTGAACAAAAGCATGTGTAGCATTAAAAAAAATAAGTGTAATTTGTAAAATATCAGGGCATGTCAGACTACATCAGCATTTTTGAAAATCCCCTCAGACTCCAGAGGGTTAGTGACTGGAGAGAATTGGTTATTTATTTTGACAGAAATTACTGAACTATTGAGTAGTGCTGGGCGATAAAACTATTGATTTTTTTTCAAGATAATTTGTCCCTCGATGACGATGATAAGCCGGAACAATAGAATTAGATGAGCATTAACGTTTGTTTCCATTTCACGTCTAAGCAGCTTGACAGTGAGTTCAGAAGTCTGATACTGCTGCTCGTTAGCTCCTCCTCTCCAGCACCGCCAAAATGCACTGTTGTGTTTAAGACAAGCTGTGATTGGGGGAGAACGTAGTGGGGCGGGGCGAGAGAGTGCGAGGTCGCTGTGTGCTCGTCTGTTTGTGTGAGAAGGAGAAGAAGGGGGGTTCGCTGTGTGTGTGTGTGTGTTTAGCAGCTCGCATGCTAGCTTTAGTTGTTAGCTTGTTGGCTCTCTAGCCTGTTGTTATTTTGACGTGGGGACAACAGCAATCATTGTAAGTTACAGCAATAAAGCAACGACTGTAAACGTCTTTCTCCATCTTTTTAACACGTCCAGCTGGACGCTACAATATTATGTTCTGGCAGTAAACATTTTAATATTTTAAATAGTAACATTTCATGTATTTAGTCTGATGTTTTTAGAAAGATGTTGTTTAAAACTATGACAGTGTTAGAAAATTTTATATCGTGATAATTATCGAGATTGATCAATATAGAAAAATTTATCGTGATCACATTTTTTTGGCCATATCGTCAAGCTCTACTATTGAATAATATTAGCATTGCAGCTCCAGCCTAAACTAAAGAAGCAAACTTTGGACCCCAGATATGTCTTGTTTGACTGCATCTGGACTAAGTAGAAAATTATGTAAATATGATTACTGGGTGAAATATTCTTTCATGTCTTAGAGTTATGGATAGATAATGTGAATTTAACAGATATTTATTAGAATTAAAGTTAAATGCAAGATAAGTATCTACCAGGTATTTCCAGTGGGCTATCTACATGAAGTAGAATTTAAGATGTGCAAAGAATTTACAATATTGGGCTGTTCAGACAATGCTAATACTGCCTGAGTCTCTCAGGCAGTATTAGCATTGTCTGAACAGCCCAATATTGTAAATTCTTTGCACATCTTAAATTATACTTCATGTAGATAGCCCACTGCCTCTGGTGATGCAATCAGAAATAAGCTCCAACTCTATATATCACATGTGATGTGGCATTTCAAATGTTATTAGACAAGGAAATGCCAATGAATTGTTGATTTTAAAGTTGGTCATACAGGAATGAGGATGCCACTGAAGAATGACACTTTTGCTCATCTGAAAGAGAACAGATACATAAATCTGTCTGGATGCAAACATGAATGTGCAGAAAACATTTTAGTGGGAGTTCAAAAAGCCTTTTTATATAGTTTCTTAATCACCTTACAGTTTATATATATAATGTGATGACAAACACTGAAGATATACTGAAGATCACAGTGGAAGGAAGACTTCTGGAACAAGCAGACTCTTTAACGTATTTGGGATGCAGAACAAAAGCTGCACCCTGTGCCATTGAAGTGAAGACAAGAATGGCCATGGGCATGTTGGTGATGGTCAAATTGACAAAGATGTGGAAAAGCAAGTCAATGAGCACCAACACCAAACTAAGACTGATGAAAGCCTTGGTCTGGCCAGTAGCTACATATGGATGTGAAGCCTGGACACTGAAGAAAGAGGAAGAAAGACGTATTCAGGCTTTTGAGAACAAGTGCATCAGGAAGTTGCTGAAGATCTCATGGATGAAGATGATGACCACTGAGCAGGTCTATGAGATGCTAGAACTCAAAAGGAGTTACTGATGCACGTTAAATCCCGCAAGTTACGTTACTTCGGTCATGTGATGAGACAGCACATGAGAGCATTGAAGGAAGTGTTATGACTGGACTTGTGGAGGGAGTCCGAAGACGTGGAAGACCAAGAAAAACCTGGATGGATAACATCAAGACATGGACCGGATTATCAGGTGCTAGCCTGCTACAAGCAACCAGAGACAGGTGGCATTGGACAGAAGTGACTCGTCTGTGCACCCTACCATCGTGAAGCCATGACGGTGTGTGACATGACATGACATGACATATATATATATATAATGCTCCTAGTTGACTCTTTGTATTGCCCAGCCTTACACTATGTACGGTAATGTGATGGTAATTATCATTTAAATACAGCAGTAGATATATTGCAAAAACAGTTGTTTTTCATATCCAGACAACAGGTTAAGAATGAACAACATATGTTTGTTCATACATACTTTTAAGAAGTTACACAGTCCACTTTGACACACATTAATTTTCTTTGTGGTCCAGAAAACACAAAAAAAGTCTTCTTTAATTACAATTCTTTAATTCTTTAATTACAATTTTTGTTTTTAAAAAATTATAAAAATGAAATGCTCATTTTAGGTAAGCTTAGAGTACGTTAGAGGTGTGAGGGACATGGCCAAAGAGAGTCAGGACCTCAATTTTATGGTACATGGCAGCAGATTTTAAAAGTGCTGAGTCCAAATAACTGCATAGTAAAGGAAAGTCAATGGCACGTATTCAAGTGTAACTGCTCCTGCTTTTGCTCTGTAAAAATACCTCCATGTGTCATGAAAATGAGCCTGTAGCCCAGTGGTCCAAGAAAAGCAGCAGGACTAAGTACAGAAATACAGGCACCCTGCTGGTTAAGTGTTCTTCTACCTCTTATGGAAATAACCACATGCTTGCAAATGAAGTGATATTTATTTGGTGCTGTCAGATATTTATTTTGTATTATCATTGGATTTTTTGAAAATATGGTCTGTATTGAGGGGCAGAAATGAAACTGTGGCAATAGAGTTTTACACCCATTAGCTTTGTGTGTGGACTCTGCTTATTTATCAGCATTAGTGCAAAGATGAAAGATTGTCAGATTGTGAATGTTAAAGTATTAAAAGCATAAAAGCATGGCTGATATATTTTAATACACACATAAAACCTTTGTATTATTCTTGCAAAGTAAACTCTCAGTTTAAACACGAGTTGAGATTTCTTCTAATGCTCATATGCTGCCTTATGCATTATAAACGCAGGCAGCCTCACATGAGGCAGGTATTCTCAGGTAAACACCAGCTGTTTGTTGGGACTCTTCACTTCTCTGATGCCATGATGAAGAAGGATGTGTTTTCAGCCATTTCCTTATTCATGTAGCAGTCATCTATTAACCCTCTTAAAGGTTGGTGTCCCAAGTTTGTTTCTTAAGTTTTTTAAGAGTTACATTGTTAATGTAACAGAAATCTGTAAGACTTTGGATTTAGAATTTTTCAGAATAAAAAAAATAGATTTTTATTATTTAAACCTAAAAAACAAAAGTTCTCGATGTTTTTTAGCAAACATTGGGACAGGGGTTGGGGGGCGGGGTTTGGGTCCAGTATATTGATATAATGTGTCAAAGTGAACCATTATTGTGAGATCATACCAAACATTGGCATGGTAAACATTCTTAATGTGGCATATAAAAGCAAAATCCACAGTATTCAAAAACATTCAGCATAGCCAAATACTCAAATAGTGATAACTTTAAGATCAACCAATGTGTTTTTTTAACACAACAGAATAAACTAAACCCATTTGTGCAGTGAAACACACACACACACACTAGTGAACACTAGGCTGTGAGAATTTGTGCCCGAAGCGGTGGGCAGCCCTTATCCACCGGCGCCCGGGGAGCAGTTAGGGGGTTAGGTGTCTTGCTCAAGGGCACTTCACTCATGTCCTGTCTGGGGATCGAACCGGCGATCCTTACCACTAGGCCATGGCTTCCCCCATCTAGGCTTTAATCTAGAACTTAATGATGTGGAGGTCCTTTAGACTTTAAAAAAGTTCTTCATTGGGGTGGAAAATATGGTGTCATCACTATACACATCATAATATTGATTTAGATTTATGTTTGATTAGCTGTATCAGACAAAAACAACATTTAAAAAATACTATTAAACACTACGAGTACACATTGGGCCTCAATTGGGTCTTAAAACCCACATACACAGTTTTCACAAAGATTTTCAATCTCACCTGTGTTTTCTTATTTGGGATTTTTTATTAGTTAAGAGCAAAATCTACAATAGGAGTTGCAAAAGATATTAGTGAATGAGGCCCAAAGTGTACTTATTATTTAGCATGCTGTGCTGCTCTAAATCCAGCTGATTATGCGCAGTTAGAAATAAAATATGCAGCTGTTCTTCATACTTTATGCACTGAGGACATCCAGAGTATATTCAGAAAACGGCATTAACTGTTTGAAGTAACTTATACTGATATTTGTGTAAATATGATCATTTTGACCACCCTGAATAATTTTAAAAAATAATAATTAATTTCTTAGAGAACCAAAAGTGTTTTTTTTTAATGTTTTTTTTAAAGAACCCTTTTTGTCATTATATTCTGTATTTAAGAGTGAACCTGTTGGAATTGGTCATTGTGGTGGGCTGTGGGCTGCTTATCAGGAGGTGTTTATCAGCTCTCTGCCATGTGTTGGGCTATTTTTGGCATATCGAGTTAAAGAAGGAAATCTCTTCACTGCTGCTGTCCGTGTACGAACCACTGGCCCGTCGTTGCCCTTGAGGCTGGCATGTAAACATTTTGTTCACATATATGCACAAGAAAAATGAATCAAACGTGCAACTAAACAGACTTCTCTCTTTTCCTGCTCTCGTTTTCTCTCGTCAGATCATTTGCACGTAGACGCACATGTCTGCGCCGACAGGGACGTGCACTTCCAATGAAGAGTGTGCCTCTTGGGTAAACACTGGCACTCTTCTTTCCTCTGAGGGCCTCTTTGTACTTTTCCTCATGACATCTCCATCTTCCACTCAGAAATCTGCTCTTCATTTTGGACTGCAAAACATTCAGGTCACGAATGTTCCACTGTCACTCAGCTCATAAGTAATCAAACCTTTTATCTTTGCACATGTGTGTGTCTGGAACCTCATCCGGGGCTGGTTAAGAGTTGTTTGCAAGATACACACACATGGTTGCATGGAACAGTGCCAACTGGGTCCACAATATGCCCTGACACTCTGCTGGCAGAGGCCATGATTGCGTGACTGCTTGGTGAAGGATGTCTTCTTGAAGCTCTGAAATATGCTGCCCCGTCGCTACTGAGTAGGGGATGGCAATTAAGGAATATCACACAAAAGGGAGTGCTCTTATATTGAATACTAGCACGGCCATGATTACCCTTGGCCAATCCTAGGACAGAATCACAGCTGTGCAGATATTCATTACAGCAGCACAACCTTAAGTGTGATATTGCTTTTACACAACAGTTATACAAGCATCTTTTATTACTTAACATTAATAAGTGGCAACAAATTATGACTTGTTTATTTAATCATTATTTGGCTCTGCCAACACAATAGCTACATCCTAAAAGCTAAGCTGCAGTCTCAGTAGAGAGCTATGCTCTCAGTCTAAGTGTCCTCTCTAGCACTGTCCTAACAAGGATCCTATTAAAGTTGCTTGTTTGCACCACATCATGCAAAATGGAAAAGTCTACTGAGGCCATGTTACCACATTATCAGAAAGGTAACATCTGTGGGAAGTTTGATGGAGAAAACAGAAATTGCTGTTGTTGTTGACACCATCTTGGTGAAAATAAAGTATACTTTGAGTCAGGCTAACCATTACTTTGAGTCAGGCTAACCATGCTGAGTTAGTTTTTTAACCACTGATTTTGTACTAAGTCAGTACTAATGTGTAAATAAAATACAACTACATATCAGAAAATTTGGAATAATATAAATCCATTCCTGCCTTTCCAGTTTGGAAAACATTCCAAAAATGTTAGGGTGGGGCCAATTTAGGGCTAGTCATGAGGCTTGAAGAATAATAGTGATGTTATTTCAAACAGGTGATGTGAACACGTGATTGGTGATTTGGTGTTTTGTTAATAGTAATCCTGTAAAGCTGTTTAGTGACATCCGTTTAAAAAAAAAAAAAAAAAAATTATAAATTTTATAAATAAATTTCACTTGACTTGAGTTGTAATCATGATTTAGTACAGAACCGATATCTACAAAAGTTTGAGTCTTTGAGGAGCTAAGATGGACTGGAAATATCAACTTTGTAAACAAATTTGTGAGAAAATGTTTCTCAAGGTATTTCTACCTCCGTGCTATATAATATCATTAAACGATTAAAGAAATCTGGAGGAATTTCCGTACAAAAAGGGGATACATATATATTCTGATTTGAGTTTGTACTGTTAATCCAAATTTTGTGTGATATTTTGCCATACTTTTAATATAAATTAAGTGTAGTCTGTGTTGCCCATCTGAACATTGATGCTGCATCCCTGGCCATGCCCCCTGCCTCATCCTTGTCTCTCAGTCATGTGTTGTTTGTGCCTGTTTTTTTTACACTGTCCAAATTTAGTGTGATATTTTTGCCATACTTTTAATATAAATTTAGTGTAGTCTGTGTTGCCCATCTGAACATTGAACTTCACACTAAAATGTGCTTAAATGATTAATACTGCCCATTTGCTGTTCAGTCATATAATAGAATTGCAAGAATAATTTAAGAACATATTTAATGTGATTTTATTGTTCATTTGGGTAACAGAGACCACATGTAAGTTATACTAAAAGTATGGCAAAACAAGATCTAAATACTCAGCTTATATAAAGTATGATTTAATCATTATTTTATTTACACAATAGTAGTGATTTAGTACAAATTTATGGTATTAGCATGACTTAAGTATACTTAAATTTTTTAACTCGGCTTATATGAAAATAAATGAATAAATAAATATTTACTGCAATTTGTTACAGTGCTGATATTTTCTGCTGCCATTCCCAGTCAGAGCCATACACAGAGAATTGTGGCTGAAAGTAGAGCCATTGTGCCCTGAATGTAAACTGGATTTCTCAGATCCGTCTATTTGGAACATCCTTCTATGTGGTAGTGGTCTAGTAATGCAGCCTATTTAGACTGCAGCACAGCTTTTGGAATGCAGCTAAATAGATCTGCATTTGGACTTGGGCTGGACTTTTGCCAAGCAACAAAAATATTTTCTTGCACACTAGTTTGCCACTTTATGTAGGTCTATGTTACTGTAGGTCAGCCACTTTCTGTTATGTACAGTTACCTATTTTTCCCATTTATTGTGCAGAATGTATTATGTGCACTAGTTTCCACCCATTACCTTACTGAGTTTCAGTGCTTTCATTACTACTTCCAATTCAAATCTCCTTCCTTATCTGTGATACATTCAAACACTTTGCAATGTCCCCTTTAGCTTCTTAACTCCTTACATGGCCAGGATCCACTGATGTTTCCTTTCTTCATATAACTTATGAATAGCCTGCCGTGCTGTACATGCAGTTGCTGAATAATGAGCTTTAACATGTACCCTGAGAATTTTACAGGGAATTTAAGTAGCTTAAGAAGTTCATATTTAGTATAGTTTAAATATGTCAGCATATTGAATTGGACCTTATTATTGAGATACAATATGTGGTGCAACCTGGACACATCTTTAATGATGTAACCTTTATGTGTGCCATCATTACATACAGTACTGCTCAAAGTAGTGTTTGTCATGATTCTTCGAGACTATCCTGAAATGCAATGTAATCAGTAATAAATGCTGCTTTGCAAGATACTCAGTCTTCTTTGGTAGAAGAGTGAGGTAGGGCACTGTCACCACTTTTTAACACCGTTTTGATGTATATCCTCATTAAGCACTTTATATACTAAAATTTAACTTAGCAGTTTTTAACAAGAGTCTGTCCTTGAAAAAGAAAAAGGTTATTCAATATTAGTGTGACCCTCCAGCCTGATGCTGCATCCCTGGCCACGCCCCCTGCCTCGTCCTTGTCTCTCAGTCATGTGTTGTGTGTTTGCGTCTGTTTTTTTTACACTGTCCACGTCACGTCTCATTCACGTCATGTCAAGTTCATTGTATGCACCTGTCTCGTCTGTTCACAGTCCTCTCCAATTTCATGTAATCAGCATGTGTTTTTATAGCCTGTCTGTGTTTCAGTCCAGCGTCCATCATTCTGTGTGTATCACTCTGTTGTCTCTACAACCAAGCTACAGTCTATATGTTTGTCTTTGCCACAGAATTTAAGTTTTGATTTTTTTGTTAAATAAAAGCCACGTTTGCCTGGATCCTGCTGCGTTCGCTCCTCCTGCTGCACACCCACTCTTACAGTTAGTGAAATATGTGTTATTGCTCTAATTCTAGCTAGCAATACATGTAGCTACAGCACTAATAAGTGACATTATTAAAGGAAAAGCATAGAATAAAAAGCCAAAATGAGTACTTTTTGCCTGGGAAGTAAACTATTAGGACTCCTTGGTAAGTTCAGACTTCCATTCATCATTCTCATCACTACATATCTTACACATTAGTATCAATGTAGTTACTAAGTGATTAGACAGTAAGCCTTAAGATTAATAACAGAAGAATTCAGCCAGAATTTAACTACTGACCTTTGTTGTATGGCACTTTAATAAATTCATGTCCATATTGTGCAGAATTTCCTCAGCCGCTCTGAATTTGGGCTCCACAATATATTATTTGTCCATTGTTATTGTGATATTGACTTTTGCAATACTGATAACAACATGCCATGTTTTTTTTTACCCAGGGCACATTTTAGTGTTTATTTCTCAATAGAGAAATTTAAGAAAATCAATAAAATTGACAGAGTGCCCAAACTTTTAAACGCGTCTTACCAGTATAATCATAATACTTATGATACTTAGTGCAGCCCTAGTCTGAATGAGAGCTGTAGTAGAATAAGAAATGTATGCTTTAGACTCTGAGTCTTTTTTTACTGTCCTTGGCACCCCTTCTTGTGCCCTGATGTGAACTAGAACATGTCTAAGTAGATGAGCTTGTAATAGATTGCCTACCCTCTCCTCCCACTAAGTAAGCCTGAAATTGCAGATGGTATCATACTGTGGAGTAAGTTATCTTGGTTTGCCTTGTCTGGGCTAATCCCAACCCTCTGCAGCAGGAGAGAATTTTTCCTCTGTTTCTCCAGCTTAGATTGCATTTCTTCCCTCTCTGAAATCAGAAAACAAACTACATCACAAGGCAATCCTGTGGATAGATAAGAAAACCATATAAATGAGATTTAGCATCTCCTTGCCTTTTTACAGACCACACAGTGATATTTTAATGCCACCCTTTGTTGTTTTATGCACTCAGAGCAGGAACTGTAATGTATCTCACTTGGAGCTGAAACTTCACTCTGAAATCATGGATTCTATAAAGCTTTGACATTTGTGGGTTTTATTCAGTAGATTTATTCTTCTGTTTCTTTAAAGCATCATCAGTCAGGTGAAATATGAGCATCTGCTTTCAATGTCTATGTCTGTATAAAAGTGTTAGAAGAGCCAACTCATAATTCTCTAGTTTTTAAGGTCTAGTTAGAGCTTAAGATAGAACTATTTCATGGTTCTTTAGTTCATGATCTTTTTACAGCTTGTTGCTGGATACAGCTCTTGGCAACAAAGCTTTAACTCCTGATGAAAAGAGGGGTATCATAAACTGTTGGGCCAGACATTTGTATGCACACTTTAAGCTATACATGTATTGTACTGGGTGAATTGTAGGATTTTAAAATAAAAATAAGTTAATAATAACATCTAGAAAAGTGCATTTCCTGAAGGAAACGCGGGATGTTGCGCATTGCTAACATGGCCCAAAAGCTAAGGCATTCCAGTTGGTTTGTAAGGTGATGCTGTGGTATCTGTGGTGGTTGCTATGGCTCCCAAGGCGGTTGCTATGGCTCCCAAGGCGGTTGCTATGGCACCCAAGCCAGTTGCTATGGCACCCAAGGCGGTTGCTATGGGCCCAATGCGGTTGCTATGGCACCCAATGCGGTTGCTGTGATATACAAGGTGGTTGCTAAGTTGTGACTAGTTGCTTGCTATGGTATCCAAGGTGGTTGCTAAGGTGTTGCTATGTGTCTGAGGTGGTTGCCATGTCTGTATGTGAACATGAATGGGAATTAATGGGAGGAACAAGGAATGAAAAGATGACAAAAAGAGAAATGCGGGTCAGTATGGCCCTGCACTAGAGCTCTGTTACCTGCCCTGATGGAGTACATCAATTGGCTGTTAGGACACAAACTCTGTGGCTTGACTGAGTGTATGTGAAAATGAATGGAAGTCAATGGGAGGAACGAGGAATGAAAAGATGACAAAAAGAAGAGTGTGTGTCAGTATGGCTCTGGACTAGAGCTCCATTACCTGCCATGATGTAGTATATCAATTTTGGTTGTTGTCTGGCAAAAGGAAGTCTGGAATTTGATATGGGTGAAAATGAATGGAAGTCAATGGGACGAAAAATGAATAGCAATAAAACGACAAATAAATGAGTGCGGGTCAAAACAACAGTAAATTTGTGCTTGGGGGCCTGCCCTGATAGTGTATTTGAAACGGTACGAATCGGTCGAGCAAAAGTACAGTAGATGAGCCTGCATTTTTGCTCCCCATTCATTCTCTATGGGAAAAAATTCCCAGATGAAGGAAGTTTTTAGGAAAACCACACATCCGATCAAAATTCTGTATACAAGCCCGGATCACACAATCGGACGAAGAAGAAGAATATATGAAAATCGAATAACAGTATATTTCTTTGCAATGCGCAACATAACAGTGAAACGTTACATGAAATGTGAACTGTAAATATGGCATTTTCTGGACATTTTAGTGCACAGTATACTTCGTGATTTTCACACTAAAAAAATGTAATAATAAATATTAAATATTCTACCATAACTTTTGCACAGGCCACAATTTAGGATTTCTCCATTATTTCAAATTTACAAAATAAACATGAACTGTAAAGCAGACTTTTGTTCTCAGGAGAGCATAGTCTAACTTATTTTAATGTAATATAAGGGTTGGAAATTAAAGCAGAGATCCACATCCTCGCCTCTGCCTCGTCCATTCCTGGTCTTTGTCCACATGTTATGTGCTTGTGTTTACGTTTTGACTTGTGCTGTCTCTGTACACATGCCTTATGTCTCCCACATGTCTTGTCGTCAAGAGTTTTTTGTTTACATTCATGTCATATCTCTGTGTCCCCGCCCTCTTCACGTCGTCCTGTCTGGCTAATGTTCAGCACCTGTCTCGTCTCATTACACAGCCCTGCTTGTGTAACCAGATGTATCCAGTTTTGCATACAACGTTTAATTATGATGAATTAAGTACGATAAATAAAAATGTGTTTTCCGCTGTACATCAGTTGTTACTTTTTTCAAAAACAAAATGATTCCAAATAGATATACAGCATTATTGTATGAATCTCTTCATATTTAATGTGGATCTGTGCATGGTTGGAGTGAGTTGAGAGATGTTTTGGTGATGCATTTTGACTAAAATGACTGGGATATACTAGTGCCAGTATACTATATACTTTCACAATTAAAATATTGTGAAAACGTATACTTGTGTTAATTAAAAAAAATAAAAATTAAAAATAAAACAAAGTTTTAATAGGAATATTTGATAAATAATTTACTCAAAAGGGAATGTAATAATTTGAGATTCTGAATTTCTGATTCAATGAGCTATAAGCCAAAATGATCAGCTGTATTATTTTACATATGTAACCCCGCCAGGGAAAACCAGACCAAAGTCACTGGGCAACTTATTGAGATATCGTGTCACTCACATTAGCGACAAAACTTAGCCACTCGGTATTATTGCTGTAAATGAAAGATAACAGTCTCAGATATCTATTGTAGTACAAAATTTAAATTCACAAAAAAATAGTTTTGAAAAAAACAAATTTTGAAAAAAAGAATGACTTTGACCTGGTTTTCCCTGGCGGGTCACATATAATTAATATATATATATATTGGGATAGGGCCGAATTGCACCCAGGGCTTTGATACTCCGCACACGGCTACTACAACAGTGGCATTACCCCTGGTTGCAGCGGGAGCCCTGGAGCTCAATTCCTCCGCCCGTGGTGGACCGCGGAAAACCCCAAATTTTGACCGGGATTAGTGCACCGGGCCCAGGTCGGGATGGTCGACTTTGAAAAATTGCGGCTCCGGCCCCTTTACACCCAGGGCTTAGTGCATTTAACCACGGATACTACCACTATTGCCCTACCCCTGGAAGGCTCCAGAGCCCTGGAGCTCCGACCCTCCGACCGTGGTGACCACCCGACCGGAAGTGACCGATGCTCCGGCCCTTTTGCACCCCGGGCTTAGATACTCCTCACACGGCTAGAGGGACAGTGGCACTACCCCTGGTTGCAGCGGGAGCCCTGGGGCATCATTCCTCCGGCCGTGGTGGACCGCGGAAAAACCCCAAATTTTGACCGGTTTCGGTGCACCGGGCCTGGGTCGACATGGTCGACTTTGAAAATCGTGGCTCCGGCCCCTTTGCACCCAGGGCTTAGTGCATTTAACCACGGATACTACCACTATTGCCCTACCCATGGAAGGCTCCGGGGCCCTGGAGCTCCGACCAACCGGCACTGTATAAGTGACTACTAAGTTAGCAACGTTAGCCGCACGGCCCCAGTTTTAAACTAAAGAATCAACACGTTACTGATCAACTGTCTCTGTAAATTGGTGAAGAAATATAAATGATTTCCAGGTGAAGCTTTCTTATAACTGTGGCCTTTTATGAGCTTTTTCTGTTGTGTCTTTACTGCAGTATGAATATACAAAATGATGAATCAGCTGTGGTTTTATGAAGGCTTTAGCTGAGTTGAGAAATGAAGGTGATATTTTGGGCACAGGGGACACAAGGCAAATGTGTAGAAAGCTGTTTGCATCTTTCTACAGTGAGGGAAGTCCCCTAGAGAGAGGTTGATGTAGTCTGTGCTGTGTTGCACTACAGATGGCCTGCCATGGATTGTTGGAACAGCAACTAGCAGACTTGAAAAGAGTGACTGGACTTTAATGATGTCAGTGGAGCGGAAGTGAAAACAAACACAGAGCACTCTCTCTTTCATTCTGTTCTCTCTCTCTCTCTTATGGCTCTATTCTACAGTATTTAGATTCACAGCAGCACACACATTTCACAGAAGCCGAGACAGCACAACTGCTGACCCAGTGTGTATATCTGTCTCCAAAGCCCCAAGATATTCAGTTGTAAAGACTGATGTTTTTAATTAAAATCACTGCTGCTTGTACTCTTTCTCAGCGTGACTTAAATGTTCACGTGTGTATTTGCTTATAGTATATTAAGTGAAAGCACCACCTTGGTCAAATAAATTTTAGATATAAGTAAGTGAGAAGACCATAGCAACATAACATACTGATCAGCCACAACATTAAAGGCACTGAGAGGACACATGAATAACATTGATTATCACATTGCAGTGACTCCTGTCTGGGGTTTTATATACTAGGCAACAAGTGAACAGTCAGTTTTGGTGTGTTCCAGGTATTCAAAGAAGGACAACTTGTGAGCTGGGGACAGGGTCAAGGCTCACTGAAACACATGGGGAGGAAAGGCTGATCTGTCTTGTCTGATCCCACAGAAGAGCTGCTGTAGCACAGATTGCTGAAAAAGTTCTCAATAAGTTGTCACTATACATTGCATCACAGCTTGCTGCATTTAAAATTGGGTAGGTCCATGCCAAGCCCTGTTCACCGCCTAAAGCATACAATATAATACATCTCTAAATCAGGAAAAAAATAGGACAGTATGGAAAATGCAATAATAATAATTAAATAAATACATAAATAAATAAATAAATAAAAATATTATTTAAAAATAATTTATTATTTAAATAAAAATAAAACTTACATTTACTCTGACGTTTAGTTTTTTTTTTTTTTTTTTTTTTTTTTTATGTATTAAAAATGTGTACAATTCAGGTCTGAATTGTAGGAATGGATGTATATTAATAAATGAAATGGAGTTGACCATATAAAATATGAAATATCTTCAATGGGTTCATGCAATGAATTGAAAGTCAAAGAAAAAGCAAGGTACACTGTGGTTTTATTTGCATTTCCCATACTGTCACAGCTTTATCTGATTTGGGGTTAGGGTCTGGGTTAGGCTTAGGTTAGGGTTAGTTAAAATCTAATGAAAATAGTGTGCTAAAATGACTAATACCACCTTAAAATAAAAATGGCTTTCCATTATACAATAGCTGTTACTTTCTTCAAAAACGTGTTATATTCAAAAGTGTTCCAAGAGCATTATTGACTGAATCTCTTCATATGTAATGTAGGGCCATACGAGATAAACCTGAACATTTTGACTGTGCAATTCAACCTGTTTACAGCAGCTCAGTATTGTGTTGGAAAATTTGACATTTCAGTTAACATTCATTTATAAAAGGCTTAAAAATAGCCTTTGTTCCCTGCCTGCAGTTCAATGCAGACTTGATTGTGTAGATCAGGACCTCTACAAACAGTACATTGTTGAGTAAGAAAGTGGCAATGTGGCAGCAATTCTGCTTTCTGCTTCACTGAGGAGCTGCAGCACGTTTCCTTTCTGAATCCCGGAACATTCGCATTTTTTCAGAGGGTGAAGGGTTTCAAGGTAAATTTCATGCCCAATTTCTCAACAGGAATTGCCTTCGGTTTGCTTGTTTATCAAAAGGGTTTGTAATGATTTTTGGGGTAGAGGGCTGCTGAGAGGGAAGTAATAAGGCAGCATTTAGGCATCATATTTTGCCCCTGAGAGCACCTCATCCACAAGAAAAGCGCTTACTGTGCTGCACGTAGCCCTTACTGTATAAAACCCATTATGAATTCTCACCACAGACTTTATTTCCTGCCTGTTCAGGCTCATATGAAAGGGTTATCATCATGTCAGTGCTATTGAAATCTGGAAATGGCCTTCAGGTTGGTAGGAGCCATATTGATTCATTTCCATTTCAAAAATTAGTCCATTGCTAGCTAAAGAATTTCCTTTTCGGTCTGATTCAAGGTTGATAGGTCAACCGTGCACAAAAGAAGTTTTTTAAAAAAAAAAAAAAAAAAAAAGCTTGAATATAAAAATTGCATATTCTTGAAGGAGCACTTTTCATAGATGTGCTATTTTGTATCAGTAGTTCTCCTAGTGGGAAGGCATATTAGTCTTGCTTTATAGCTATCAGAATACAATTCATATTCAATGCAGTGTAATAGTACGCAATATCCTCAGAGCATTAAGGAAGCACTTTTGAAATGATACCGCACGACTATTGCAGATTTAAAGTGTCTACAGATCAGATTATCAGTATTCATCCCGGCTTTCCTTGAATGCTTTTGCTGTTTCACTGTCAATGTGCAAATCAGTTGCGGTTTTATTAATATGTAACACCTGAGAAAGCCCCAAAGAAAGTCCTGTGTGATTCTATGTCAGCTGAATGATTCTAGAGCAAGTTCTTAAAATTATAAAGGTTCTTCACACAACTCGTTAAAAAAAACTATTCTGTATAGGAGCCATCCAGTATTTTTTAGGGAATTAAAAATGGTTATTTTATGGCTTCAGTCTAAGAACACTTTTTGAAATGTATAGTTTTAATAATTTTATTAATTTAAATCATTTTTGTGCTTTCCATATTTCATCCATGGCCTTTTTTTTTTTTTTTTTTTTAAATAATTTATTTCTAGGTTTTTGCCAATTTTTATCCCCTTCCCAATGTAGTGGTAGCCAATTAGCCCATCCCCTCCGTTAGGCCTCTCCCCATCACTTTGCAATGTCCCTGACTCTAGGAGGGTGCAGGCAAGCACAAGCCTCCTCCGTTGCGTGTGATGCAGCCACCGCCTCTTTTAGAACCACCGCTGATACACCATCACTGGAGAGCCTAACGCACTCGGAGGAAGGCACACAGGGTCCCCAGCTCCGATTGGACCAATCAATAGACGCCTGAGCCAGCGGACATTGCAATGTGAAAGTGATAGAGAGAGAGAGAGTGCCATCTACCCGCCCAGAGAGAGCACTGCCAATTTTTGCTCTCTTGGGCCGGCTGTTGATGGCAAACAGCATGACCGGGATTCAAACTCGTGATCCTCGGGTCATAGTGGTAGCGTCTTTGCCCGCTGAGTAGTGCTGGGCGATAAAACAATAACGATATGTATCGCAATAGACACGTAATCAATATCAATAGGAAATGCGCTCGATAGAACGTTCGATATATATATTTTTCATTGGAATAAACCAGAGCAAAGATTCCGTTTTAAATGCACCCGCTTGTGAAGCAAGATTGGTTGGTCGGTCCTCTGGTGCCTAGCAACGTATGGAGTGACACGCTAATAGCCAATCACTGAGCACTATCAAGCTTGGTTGTGCCGCCTCGTTATCTCATGCACGCCCTCTTGTTTGTGTAACTTGAACCGGCACGGTGTGAGTGGCAGCGCGAGGAGCAGCGTGAAGAAATTGTGAATAAAAAAGGAAAGGTCAGCTCACCAGTATGGCAGTTTTTCAGATTTTTTCAGTCGGACCGTACTCAGACCAACGTTGTCTGCAAATTGTGCAGGACTGTTCTCCCCACCAAGACCAGCAATACGGCTAACTTGTTTTATCACCTTAGCCGGCTCTAATTAAGGACAAAATGGTGTGCATCACTACAGACAGTGTGGCCAATATAGTGAAGGCGACATCACTAAATGACTGGACACGGCTGCAGTGTTTTGGCCATCGTTTGCACTCTGCTGTTAGTGAGTAGCATTGTCATTTTGATAATAATTATCCATGTTGGTTCCTATTTATTATCCAATGTTTATTTGAGATGATATAGTACTAATAATAACAACAACAAAAACTATACTACTACTACTAATAATAATAATGCTGATTATCATTGTAATAATAATAATAATGCTGATCATTGTAATAATAATAAATAATAATAATAACAATAATAATAATGCTGATTATTGTAATAATAAATAATAATAATAATAATAATAATAAATAATAATAATTTTTATTATAATTGTTATTAGTAGGCGATTAACTTCCTTTTAAACTTCCTAGCACTAAAGCAACTCCTAGCACTAATGGCAAGGATATTTTTTTATTTGAGTGTTTTTCATGGTTGTGTTGCCATTTCTGAGGAAGGTTAAATTTGAAATAAAATGTTTAAATGTAGCATATTTTCTCATAGTCATTTTAAATAGGTAAAAAAATTCAATAATTATCGATATCGACCGATATGAAGTACTTATATCGTGATACAGTTTTTAGCCATATCGCCCAGCCCTACCGCTGAGGCACTCGGTGCCCCACCATGGCCAAATTCTTGAATGCATTGAGGAAACTCTTCACAAATTGCCCTCGTGAATGAAGACCTGGAGGATGTGTACATGTTGACTATCTGTTCAGAAAGAATCTGAGTTGTTTTTATAAGTAGGGCTGCAAAAGATTGTTCAAAATCTTAATGATGAGTAAAGGTTTGCAATTAAAGTTTTCTGAATATCTTCCTATAATTCTGGAATGATGCAGCGGAGCCACTCTGTTCTCCACCAAATTGAACTTAAGATCTAGAGCTATAGTGGCTCTACAACTGATGTGGCTTGTTTTTTTTCTTCTAGGTACACAGTACTTCACAATGGAAACCATACTGAAAAAGAGAAACCCTCAGTGCAGAATGATACAGAGTCACAGGAATCATGCTTCTGACACCGGCTTCTACTTCATCAGGACTAATACTGGAAGGTGCCGTCCCACCCCAAACTGACCTGCAATTCATACTCAAGCAGGCAAATCCAGGAACAAATTATTGACAGGAGGACTGAGACCTTTGATCCAAAATATAAAAAAGTGAACAGTGTTGCCAAAGGTATTTGATTTATATTTTGGATGTAATTCTAATTATTTTTCATGAAAAAGAATAGCGGTACAACATCCTGGTATGTTTATAATTCTCTTGCTCCCCTGCAGCTGTTATTTGGTAATTATTTGGCTAACACCAAAACATAATTTAACAAGCTTTATTTGTGAGGAACATTTCATTTAGAGCCAGGAGAACAGTTCTGCTTCACAGAAGATACACGGCTAAACTGACACTGTGTTGAACTGTATTGTATTTGTTCTAAGACGCACAGTGCTGACACATTCATTCAGAGCTGAAACTGGTGAGGTGTATGTGTGTTTTACAGAAACACAAACAGCGAAATTCCATGAACATAATGTTTAGCTGATTGATTAACTATTTCACATCAAACCACTTTTGTGGCATTTTTTCACTGGGCAGCACAGCACAGTACAGTTTCTAAACCAGGGGTGTCAAACTCTAGCCCTGGCTGGTCAGATTCCAGCACATTTTGGTGATATTCCTCATCAAACACACCTGATTTGACTCGGCATGTAATGACCACATTTAATTATAGTCTCAGAGCAGAGAAATCATCAAATTGTGCTGGACACCAGCCCTACAGGACTGAAGTTTGACACCCCTGCTCTAAACCAATCCCATAACTATCCATCGCAGAATAGAACTGTGAAAGTAGGCAGGGTCTCTGGAGGTTGTGGTGGCGAAATGAAACATTGACTTACTCCGATTACTCTACGCATGTCTTTATCACATGTCTACACATGTCAGATTATTCTGGCTAGTCCACTAGATTTTTTACGAGTTGATTGATGGCATGTGACAGTTCTCTGATGATTGCGTCTGAGCAGTCATTAGTCTATAATAATTCTATTTCCACTGGTATACCTCTGTCCAACAAGCAGGGTTGCCAAATTCATAACAGGTGATGACAAAACGGCAACAAAATGTGACCACAGATTTGTGACTGTACTGTACTGCCCACTGGAAAAAACACTAGTCCATAAGATAAGGCCAAGTAAAAAAAAACAATTGGTGATCATCCCCGCCTGACCCTCTAAAAAGCACCCCGACCTTTTTTTTTTAACGCAAAAAAGCGTGCCAAACACGCTAGTCTGGCCTAGAATCATTCAAATTTCACGCTATTCAAATTTACACCTGCTAGCTCGCTAGCTGGGACTGGCGTGAGGCTAGTGTGAAGTGTGTCCGCCTGTGAGAGCTTTGTGATGGTGGAGAGGCTCAGCAGCACCCACTGGACAGAAACTTTGATAGAAGTCAGAAGGAGTGATAGAAGTCAGTCTCCAAACACAAGCAGCTACAAAAAAACACCAGAAATA
>BRDA01036330.1:0-19718 GCA_036984385.1 Crenuchus spilurus | reverse complement strand
TCTCTCTCTCTCTGTCTCTGTTCAGCTACTTGTAAACAGCTTGAACACAACATGAACCTATTGTGCCATGTCTAATGCCAGCTGGGCTAGCGGTGTATAAAGCCCCCAGCATTGAGCTGTGGACCAGTGATACTGTGTTCTCTGCTCCATCCAGTACTTTTGGGATGAGGTGGGACGGTGATCATCCAACATCCTGACCTCACTAACACTCTTAGAGCAATGCTCCTTAACCTTCCCTGCCACGAAGAGACATTTACTGCAACAAAAGCAGAATAAACTCTTAAATATCCTTAATTTCAGAAGAAGCGAGGTATGAGCAGGTGTCCCAGTACTTGTGCTGTTTGCTGCTCATGGACAAATGCTGGTTGTGTGTGTGTGTGTGTGTGTGTGTGTGTGTGTGTTTGTGTGTGAATGACATTTACTTAAGCAGCGATCAACCGATCAGAGCAGTAATTATCTCCATCTTCTCTCCCCAGGCTTCTCCAGCTTAATCTTCACAGCCTAGAGAACTGAGGAGTGTCAAGTGGCTCATTCACTGAGGATTATTCAAAGAGCACAAGGTGTGTGTGTGTGTGTGTGTGTGTGTGTGTGTGTGTGTGTCTGTGTGAGAGAGAGGCTTCACAGCCACCAAATTACCTTAGATGTCGTCAATCAGCCAAGACATGTTCAGAGTGCAAATTTTGCTTTATACTTTAGAACTGGAGCTACGAGGCTGCTAGCTGGAAACTTACTAATTAGCCTGTTAGCAATTCCATGTTAGCTGTATGCCTAAACCACAACACCCATGTCTCAAACTGTTTTGAGTTGTTATGTCATCTAAAAGACGTGGTTATGTTGTTTCTGATGCTATATGATATATTGTTATCTACAAAGTTGGACGAAAATCTTGAGAGAAGGGTGCAATGATTTAGACCTGCAGCTAGCATTATGCTAACTCACCAATTATTAGCCATTCCATTACTTGTTAGCTACATTAGCCTCACAACACCAGGGTAAAAGTAAAGAAAATTGTCTGGATGATTGCCTACATTTAAAATTAGAGACGTTTAAATGAGGTTTTTGATTGAATTAATTAATAGGACCTTCATTCAGATTCAGCACATTTGGGTTTTACTTTTTTCCCCTCAATCTTAAAGACATTTTAATCAAAAAGCATCTGTTAAAGTAATTAAACAGTATGTAAACGCTCACTGGCATCATCGTGGGCACTGCCTGATGTCTATGGTGGCCCCATCATCCAGAGTCCAATGAGATAAAACAGAATTTGTTAAAAATGATTTTATTTCTAAAGGAAATATTGAAATATCGTAAATATGTGTAAATTCTTTAGTGATGGTGCAAAAGCATCTGCTCTATAAGCTTTTTAAGAGAACATGTTCAACACTGTATCCACACAATGATAACTGTTATTTCATACTTTTGAAATGTAGAAAACAGAAAAAGGAAAACTTTTATGAGTGTGTGCTTCCAATATTTTGGCCGGTGTACATTCTTTCTCAGAGTGATATTTTTAGCTGTCCCAGAATGCACTGCGCTCCCGCCCTTTAACCGTAATTACACAGCAGATCCACACACATTCCACACTGCGCCGTTTTGTGGCTTATTTCTCGTTTTTTCTTTCCTTTGGCTGATCACGTTGTGCCCTGAGACAAACATTTCTCAGAGATGTAAATCAGGAATGGACAGACGGTGAAATAAAGATAATTTATTCATTAAAACATGAAGTTTTCTCAAATTTAATTAGATTTTATTGCTTTTCCACTGCAGAGAGCCCTGTGAAATATATTACAGTATAGAGCCCGACCGATATGGATTTTGGGGTGGCTGATACGATACCGATAATAAAGAGGAAGAAAATGCCGATAACGATATATCGGCCGATATTTTTTTACAATTTGTATTCAATTATATACATATAAAAGGAAATAAAGATTTAACATATAACTTGTTTCAAATGCTTTTATTATCAAAATTAAAACAGTGCTTGATTTGAACATAATAATAAATAATGTAACATAAAAATTACAAATATTTTAACATATATTGAAGACCTGTTTAGAACAAACACAACTGCACATTTTACAACCTTTTAGAAAAATACATAAAATAAAAAAACATTTGTCAATCTTTTACATATGCCTGAAAACAAAACATTCAGGGAACAGTACTGTGCAATAATTTAATAAAGGTCAATAAAATAAAATAGTCATTTAAACTGAAACATAAATAAAACCTTAGCCAGAACAATGTAAGTAATTATTATTACATTCACACAGTTAGAAAGCTGGTCCCACCCAAGGGTTACGAGTGCACTGGTTGTTTTTTCATTTCACGATTCAGTCCACTATATGTTATAAATTAAACTAGAAATGTGTTTTAACATTGAGCTGCAGTAACAGTGTGTTCTCGGTCATGTTCAATCAGATTATTTTACTTCAGACAAACGATGCATTTCATTTATGTAAAAGATAATGTTATTACTTAGAACTGATATATTTCATTGTGTGTTACATTGTTCTGGCTAAGGTTTTATTTTAGCAAGGTTATATGCTAAATTATCTCTCGTAAATTGTTTCTTGCTAGTCTAGCAGGTAGCTAAAGCTTTTAGCTTGAGGCAAGCGGGTTGGAGAGTTGAGTGGAAATCTTTTGCTGATGTTTATTTCACAAGCTACTTATAAACTTACCATTGACAAATATACGATGCCCAGGTCAGCAGTGTGATGCACAGTTCTCAGTCGCTCTCAGAATTCTGCGTCTGCTCTGCGCTGCTGCTCAGGCTGCATGAACGTGACCTGAACATGACTTGGTCTGCGGGCGCCCTCTGTTGGATTAGTGGCGCAATTACATAATGTTCCCACCCCTCAAGGTGAGGAAAATCAAAAGTGTTTTGCTCTGCGCCTAGCCGATAGACTTATCGATAACATTGGCCGGCCGATATATCGGTTGGGCTTTATACAGTATATTGTCCTGTAACTTAGAACCATAGACATATAACTAAACAAACACTATTTACATTACATTATACTAGATTTGTACCTTACTGGTCACCGATGGGACACTCCAGGTCATAATGATAATGTTAATAATCAATACAGTAAGTCATACTGTGTCCTAAACCACATCCACTAATCTGTGATTAAGATCTGGATGAGGTTTAAGCAGGTTTAAGCCTAGTGGTAAGGATCTGGTCTTGTGACTAGAAGGTCACTGGTTCGATCCCCATACAGGACATGACTGAAGTGCCCTTGAGCAAAGCACCTAACCCCCTAACTGCTTCCCGGGTGCCGGTGGATGAGGGCTGCCCATTGCTTCGGTCACAAATTCTGACAGCCTATTGTGTTCACTTTGTGTGTGTGTGTGTGTTTGTTTCACTGCACGAATGGGTTAAATGTGGAGGTCAAATTCATCTTATTTACAATTTTCATTTATGGATATTGATTATTGAATACTGTCACTAGTTTGAGTAGTAAAAATGCAAATAATCGTGTCAGTATATACTGTATATACAGTATATACTGTATTTTGCAGACAGAGTTACAGGACTCTCTCCCAGATCACAGTAGGACAATCTCATCCAGTGCACAGCAGGAGCTTCACACAGTGGCTCATACTCATAATACAAGTCAGAGCTTTATAATAAAAATATTAAGTGTGTTGGAAAATTGGAGTTTATAGTTGGCTTGGTTTGGTTGGCAGTTCATGTTTTGCCAGTTAAAATGAAATATTTATACATCCAATAGCATTAACATACTACACCGGTCATGAAGAAGATGTTTGTAATAGTCATTGTAAGTGGGCTAAAGCACTTAATTAAAAGTATTCTAACAGAAATGTTAACAGAAATGCTGTAATTAGATTCTGTTAATAAACCATGTAACTTGGATGGATGCGATGCTGGCGTGACCACAGTGCTTTGGGTTTGTTATTACTAACCCTGTAAAGCTGCTTTGTGACCTCAGTTGTAAAAAGTGCTTTATAAATACATTTATTTTGATTTGAGGGCACAATGTTGCTCACAGTGGTTCAAGGCACCGCTCAGAGAGTTTATGTGTTTGCTCAGACACATGAAAAATTAGAGGGAACATTGGTCATTACCACGTCTTATTAAGTTGTGGACATGACTTTACCATGTTAGTCTTATTATGTTGTTGCCCCAACTCAACTATCTTGTTACTATGTCTTATTAAGATGTGGCTACAAATTAACTATCTTTTCACCACATCTTATTAAGTTGTATTCATGACTTAAATATCGTTTTAACATGTTTTATTAAGTTGTGGCCACAACTTAAATATATTTTAACTACATCTTATTAAATCGTGGCAATGACTTGACTATCTTGCAACCACACCTTATTAAGTTGTGGCCACAGTTGAACTGTCTTGATAACAAGTTTTAATTAATTGTGTCCACAAATTAATTGTCATGTTCCCATGCCTTATTAAGCTGTGGCCACAGCATAACTATCTTGTAGCCATGCCTTACAGAGTTGTGACCATGACTTAACTAACTTGTTCCCACACCTTATTAAATTGTGACCCTGCATTATTTTTTATTTTAAAGCTTCTCTCCAGCAGGGCTCCCAAAATAATCAGTACTGTTTATAGTGTTAGTATAAATGGGCCAAATGTTAATCGTCCATGTTAAACAGGTTCTAAAGTTCTCTGTGTTTTGATGTAGATCAGATCCGAGTTGGATTTACTCTTCTGATCACGTCTGGTTCTCTTTAACTGAAGGACCTTGGCGGCCCCTGTTGGTGTCACGGAGGAAAAACAAGGTTTAGGTCAAATTATATTGGAGATTAGTTAAAGAAAAAAATACTAAACATGACTAACTCACTTTGTGATCATTTACAACAACTTTTTTATGTTTTTATATTTTTTTATCACACACTTAAACCACGGCCGTAGACATTTTCTCTAACTACTCTGGTATGTTGACATTCATGTAGAGATGTCAGAAAAACATGCTGAGATGTGACTCAGCGAAGGAAGGAAGGAAAACATCAGCTGAGTGTCACTGTATTAGCTATAAAAATGAGTAAAACATCATCATACTGTGTCCTAAACCACACCAATTAATCTGTGAGACCATCGTTAAGCTTTGGATGAGGTTTGAGTGACATTTCATTGAAGTACTTTTACAAAAAACACTAGGATATTTAGGTGACTATTGAGTTACAGTGTTGGGTTAGCAGTCCTAGCCTCACAGCTCCAATTCTAAACTAAAGAAGCCAAATTTGGGCTCCAAACATGTCTTGGCTGATTGACTACCTCACACACACACACACACACACACACACACACACACACACACACACACACACACACACACAGGCAAACACATGTCCAAGTGCCAAGTGCAGCAGCTTGTAGAAGAACAACACCTGTGAAGATAATCTGCAGGTTATGTTTATGAGGGCTGCTGAGGATTGTGGTCATTCAGTGCAGGACACTGACCAACAGGCACTTTCTGAAAGCATCTGAAATAAAACTTATAAAAATAAGAAAAATAATAAGACCTCATCCTACACTTTTCTTACACAATCCCCATTTACCAGAAATAAAACGTCAAAAAAAGATTTTCAGTGTTTTTTAATGACAAACCTAATTATGTTCGTTAAATCTAATCAAATTTAAAAACACTCAAAAAACCACTGAAAAGTTCTGGAAAGTGTGGAAGTGTCCTTACACAGCTACATTGTTTTGTCCAGACTTTCTGACTCTTCAGAGGTGGCCTTGGTCCGGATCTACTGAACCATGGTCCAGTTTGGGTGCAGTGTGAAAACACTTTTCAAGAAGGTTTGGACTTTCGGACCAAATACAGGAAGTTAATGTAGGCATTAGCAACATTCAACGACAATAACAGAAGTAAAATAACTGGAACAGCAGAGATGAGCCGTGGTCTCACATGGAGTGAGGAGGAGACCAAATGTTTATTAAACATCAAATGTTTATATTAAACATGTTGTCTCCTCTTCGCTCCATGAAATGATTGTAGGTGGAATGGGTGTGGTTAAACTGTTTTAGGCTTGAATGGGTGGAGTTAAATTGTTTTAGCCTAAATGGACTGTGCTAAGGTGCTGTTGCAGGATGAAGGGGTGTGGCTAAACTGTTGTACACTGAATGGGTGTGGCTAAAATGTTATATACAGAATGGGTGTGGCTAAACTGTTGTATGCTGAATGGACTTGATAAACTTGTAGACTAGGTAGGTGCTACATTGTTATAGGCTGTATGGGCGTGGCTAAATGATTGTAGGTGGAATGGGTGTGGTTAAACTGTTTTAGGCTTGAATGGGTGGAGTTAAATTGCTTTAGCCTAAATGGACTATGCTAAGCTACTGTTGCAGGTTGAAGGGGTGTGGCTAAACTGTTGTACACTGAATGGGTGTGGCTAGACTATTATACACTGAATGGGTGTGGCTAGACTGGTTCATCACATTAACTTACTTTTAATATCACTCTCAGCACATCAGACTTCTGATTTCATGCTATTCTGAGATTTGGGTTTTTAAAGGGATGGCATAGTGTGTAATTACTCAAGCAAAGACAGATTTGGCAACCGTAAGGTGATTCCTGAACAGTGAGACGTTCTTATCTGATTCTGACATACCGTGAAGCTCAACAGTAGTCACGGCAGAATCTTTCTTGCTTCAGGCTACTACGCTGATGGGCGTATAATGGGTTTCAGGTCTGCCTTCATAGTGAAGACAAGGAGTTATAACCTACAGCCATACATAAAAAAATTTGATTTAGAAAAAAAGATTAACATTTTCTTTTAATGTTCATCAGTTGGGATGAAAATCAGAAATCCAAAATTTAATTTTTTTTATTGTGAGTCTGAATTACTATTCAAACAGCATAAACAGTGTTTATCTCTCAGAGCTACGACTGTCACATTCTTAATATCAACACTCCTGAACCAAAGTGTGTAGAATCTGCAGTCTGTGATAATTATTAATTATTAATACATTTTAATTAATGGCTTAAAAAATATTATTCATAATATTTTATTAATAATTACTAGTTACTAATAATAATATACTAATAATAACTATTAATAGTTATTTTTCTTAATAATAATGCATAATAAAATTTATATTAATATTATTAATTCATAAAATATTAATAAATAATTAAATATTAATAAACTGTAGCATTTAGCATAAAATTATCTCTCAATTATGTGTTTCACCTTGTTAGTCATCTTCACTCCTAACTCATTACCATCAGTTTTACACTTATTTTTAGAATATATGGTCAATAGACCTCATTTACATAAACTTATAGCTCATTTCTGAGTAAAAATAAGCAATTAACATGAGTCAATTTGACCCAAAGACCACAGAAGGGTTAACTATTAACATTTCAACATAATAACCTCATACAAAGATTCCAAACACAGACACAGATTCAAACGTCCAACATGTTAACAACTTACAGTGGCAGGTGAACAAGAACTTCTGGCGAGCTAAGACACTGTTTACAACCAGACGGAGTGACAGCGGAGACGGCCAATCACACGTTAGCAAGAAATGTCACCGCCAATCGATGGTCTAAAGGGAAACAGGCTTCAGCTTGAGCGGCCGTTTTCCGCTTGGTCCTAGTGCTTAACTCATTTAATATAGTGTAACAACGTTTTTGGATGGTAAAAATTGCAGAGGACCAAAACTGCCTTTTGAAAAAGTGCAGGAGACATGTCCCCCCAAAAATTACGTCCATGACACTACTACTGACTATCATATTGCTTCTTAATTGGCCAACTCATGAGCTATAAGCAAACGGATCAACATTAAAACCAAAAAGGCTTGAAATATGTCACTTTCCATGTGATGAATATAAAATATATAAAAATATGACATTTTTATGATATTCACATTTTTATGTTCCACCAGATACCAAACATGACTCGGCCGTGACTGTATGTGATGTAAGGAAGTGGAAAGCTGAAGAGGATCATCATGAGGGTTCATGTCCTTTGACGTTCTTTCATGTGAAAGCAGCTTGTACTGATTCCTCTGGATCCGCTGACAATTTAGTCCCATCAAACTGCGGCGGCGTCTCCAGCAGGTAAAAGAATCTAATGAATTATTCATCAGGCGTTTGAATTGCAGGGTATAGGTGTTAACCTGCCTTCCATGATTTATAATTTGGCACTGAGCTAGAATAAAGGAGCAGTGAAAGTGGAGATTATGTGGAGGAAATTGATCACAGAGAACATATATTTAAATATATTTAAATGTAATGATCTACAAAGTTCTCGCTGTTTAACACTTGACTGATTGACCTGTAACACAGTGTGTGTGCTTCCTGGGTGACTGTGGCTCGTTTGATGAGCCTTCAAAACCATTTAAAGCCAATCTGCATAAGATACAAAGCCGATGAAATTAAGGGTAGATGCAGATGCAGATTACACTATTATATGCTGGTGAGCACAGTACATACACTACTCACAAAATGGATATTTGGCTTTTGGGTGAAATTAATGGAAAATGTAAAAAGGTCACGCTACAGGGACGTTATATCATGAAAGTGGGACATTTAAGTAGTGATAATTTGCTCATCTCAAACAATTTAGTGGTGGGTAAACTCAACAAAACGTCAATGTCTCAATAACGTGCCCTTGAGCATCAATTACAGCTTGACTACAACGTCTCAAGCTGTTGACATGTTGACTGATTGTCTGCTGAGACATGGCATCCCACTCTTCTTGAAGGGCGGCTCTCAGGTCATTGAGGTTCTGGGGTACAGAGTTACGAGTTACAAGCCTCTACATGGTGACTCAGCTGATCTCATAGGGTTTCTATGGGATTCAGGTCTGGAGAAAGTGCAGGACACTCTGTTAGAGGTACCACAGTCTCCAGCAGCCGTTCTCTAATGATGTGACCTCGATGAGCTGGAGCATCATCATCCATGAAGATGAAACGAGGCCTGTGTTGTTCATGCAGATGCACAGTCACTGTATTAATGATGTTATTACAGTAGTCTGGGCTTGTCACTGTACCATTCACACAGTGTAGCAGTTCTGTATTGACTACACACACTAACACCACCACCAAAGGTCCGTCTAGTGACAACAGTGACTGATGCACAGCGTCTCCTTCACGTCTCCATCTTTTCTGCTCAGCGTGAATCGACCTTCATCAGTGAACAGCACCGAGGTCCACTGGTACCAGTGTTAATTTCGTTAACGATAATTATGACGAAAAATATTCGTTGACGACCATTTTTTCATGACGAAAACGAGACGAAAACTAAATGAAAACTAATATTTTTAAACGAAAACTATGACTAAAAGTATTAGACTTTTCGTCGACGAATAAAAACGAGACGAAAATGTCACAGAATGACTAAAATAATGTTTTTGTCCAGTAATCCGCTTTTTAAAGTAAACCTGCTGCACGTCTGAGTTTCTCAAAGCACGTTAAGCTCCCGTCACACTGGTGAAGTTTAACAACACAACGTGCTGACGTCACAGCTGCAGCTTCGACGGAAAAGAAGAAGCGATTTATGGAGTCATTTCACTTTCGCTGCCACACAAAACAAAACAAAGCAAAGTTTGTGGATGTAAAATAACTGGGAGAAGCACTACTAACCTCAAGAGGTCCTCAGTTCTCACCACCACTAGCTTTACAAAAAGGTAAGCTAACGTAGCTAATGTAGCTAGTTCGCTAACGGTGATGATTATGTATATCTGATATGTTTCATTTTTGAATGTTTCAGTGTATAAAGGGGAAATGTGTAATCTGTTATCATTATCTTAGGTGTTTAGATTAAACAGATCACAAACACATCTAACTGGAGCCATAAGACACACATACAGGCTCAGTTTCATTTTAATTTTAAGTGTATGTATGTTTAGTCACGTTGATACTAAATTGTATTCACATACTACATTTTGTCATGTAAAAGTTAAATAAACGTGTTTTAGAAAAAGAAAAATGGGCCAACTTTCTTCCACAATATCTGATGTCATTGTGTTATTAAATGTAACAAAAATTAAAGACTATTGTTTTATTAAAATAACAGTAAGCAGTCTAAAATAGCTCTAATTTAAAATAAACTAAAAATACAACTAAAATTAGATTAAATATTTTAAACATTTAATTGACTAAAACTAGACTAAAATGTTTACAGTTTTCGTCGACTAAAACTAGACTAAAACTAACTATAACTAAATGACTAAAATATGACTAAAACTAATATGCATTTTAGTCAGAAGACTAAGACTAAAACTAAAAATCACCTGTCAAAATTAACACTGACTGGTACCTCATCCAGCGTAAATTATATACACGTATGTATGTGTCTTATGTATATGTAATACATCCCATATGTGTTATGTATGTAAGCATGTTTAGGTAATATATGTCCCATATGCATGTGTTGCATGATGGGTAAACATTATTTATGCAAATAATGACCCAAATAATAGCAAGAGCAGCACTTCTCAGACGAAAACTTTTTTAATACTTTAATGTATCGAGCTTTCTGAATGTAATCCAGTTATGAGATGTTTATTCATTTGAATATGCAAATGAATGGATCACAAATACAGTAACAGCCCATATGCCAGATGTTTGAATAGACAGATAATGAAAATGCCATTTGATTAATTAACGTATCCACAGTTTAGAACAGCGTACACAAACACAGACTCATCTCATTTCTCAGGCTTTAATCTCCACAACAAATCTGCCTCAGCATCATCATCATCAGCATCAGGACCACACTGACACATACCAGCAGTTCTGAGGGCTGTAGGGTTGTAGATATTATAATATTCAGTAACGGTGGCCCATTTTTCATTCTCACGTTATTTTCAAAAGTATAAATCCGTTAAAGCAGCTTGTTTGTACATTCAGTGTATCCTTAAAATGATTCCCCAAAACTAAACTGAACTGAATCAAGGTGAAATTGACTCACTGAATCATTTCACTTTAGGGTGAATCATTATCCAAAGAATCAAATCAAATCAAGTATGAGGCTAAATCGTTTAAGAAAGTCAAAGTGCATCATGTTGAAATTTGAGATTGACTCAAAGAGCCAAATATAATCATGATGAAGCATGAATCAATGACTAAATGAATCAAATCATGGCAAAACATGAGTCAACCATTTCTTAAAGAATCAATGTGAATCATTATTAATTTTTTTTGGTTGAATCATTTCCTAAAGAATCTAATAAATTGAGATGTAATATGAAGGTGAATCAGTTCTTATAGAATCATTGTGAATCATGATGAAATTTGAGACTGACTCAAAGAGCCAAACAGAATCATGATGAAGTATGAATCATTTAGTAAATAAATCAAATCATGGCAAAAACGTGAGAGTGAATCATTTCCTAAAGAATCAGATCAAATCAGCAAAAATTGAGAGTGAATCATTTCTTAAAGAATCAGATCAAATCAGCAAAAATTGAGAGTGAATCATTTTTTAAAGAATCAATGTGAATCATTATTAAAAATTTTTGGTAGAATCATTTTTTAAAGAATCTAATAAATTGAGGTGTATAATGAAGGTGAATCAGTTCTTATAGAATCAATGTGAATCATTATGAAATTTGAGATTGACTCAAAAAGCCAAACAGAATCATGATGAAGTATGAATCATTTCCTAAAGAATCAGATCAATCATAGCAAAACTTGAGTCAATCATTTCTTAAAGAATCAATGTGAATCATTATGAAATTTTTTTGGTTGAATCATTTCCTAAAGAATCTAATAAATTGAGGTGTATAATGAAGGTGAATCAGTTCTTATAGAATCAATGTGAATCATTATGAAATTTGAGATTGACTCAAAAAGCCAAACAGAATCATGATGAAGTATGAATCATTTCCTAAAGAATCAGATCAATCATAGCAAAACTTGAGTCAATCATTTCTTAAAGAATCAATGTGAATCATTATGAAATTTTTTTGGTTGAATCATTTCCTAAAGAATCTAATAAATTGAGGTGTATAATGAAGGTGAATCAGTTCTTATAGAATCAATGTGAATCATTATGAAATTTGAGATTGACTCAAAAAGCCAAACAGAATCATGATGAAGTATGAATCATTTACTAAAAAAATCAAATCATGGCAAAACGTGAGAGTGAATCATTTCCTAAAGATTCAGATCAAATCATGGCAAGACGTGAGAGTGAATCATTTCTTAAAGAATCAATGTGAATCGTGATGAAACTTGAGACTGACTCAAAGAATCAACTCAGATTATGATGAAATTTGAGGTTGAATCATTTGCTAAAGAATCATTTTCCCAAATCAAACAATGGAGACCTTAAAATGATCGTACAGGACTGTAATGAGGCTCAGTCACAGATAAGGCAGAGATTTACTCTGTTGTTCTTAATATCTCTACTAGAACCACCAGGAGGCAAAGAACCCAACATAAAGTAACTGGTCAAGTTTCAGTTATGAACAAGAGAATGTTGGTTCATACCTATAAGCGTAATTCATCTGATTCACCATCCCACCACCCACTAACAGCCTGACATGGCTTATGCTTCCTGTTCCAAATCCTATTATGTTTATCTGATATCAGAGCGTTGAGCGCAGAGCTGTTACTTCTGGGAAATTAATGGTGCTTTTCTGTCACTAATTATGGTTCCCAAAGTCTCTGAAGCAGCAGATTTATAAATAAATAACTCTATATAATGTGTTCAGCAATCACAGCAGTGGAAATGACCATTTTTCCTACAACTCTGATTCATAAAATAGGCATTTTTCCATGTTTTTTAAATAAAAAACAGCAAAAAATCTTATCTTAAAAGCTTTTTTAGTCATTCTAGCATAACAACATGCTAAATGTGAAAGTCATGATGACGTCCCCATCATACCGAGTGCAAAATTTTGGATGTGCATCATTGCTTGAGGTAGAAAACAGACCTCGTACATTATCTGTCCAAATGTTTGTGGACACCCCTTCTTCTTCTTTTTAAAAAAAAAAATCTGCCAATTTTTTCCTTTTCCCAATGTAGTAGTAGCCAATTAGCCCATCCCCTCCGTTAGGACTCTCCTCATCACTTTGCACTGTCTCTGACTCTAGGAGGGTGAAGACAAGCACAAGCCTCCTTTGTTGCATGTGATGTGGTCACCGCCTCTTTTCTAACTACCGCTGATACACCGTCACTGGGGAGCCAACGCGCTCGGAGGAAAGCGCAGGATTCCCAGCTCCAAATGGACCAATCAGTAGATGCCAGTAGACATTGCAATGTGAGACTGATAGAGAGTGAGAGTGCCATCTACCCGTCCAGAGAGAGCACTGCCAACCTTTGCTTTCTTAGGCCCCTACTTTTGATGGCAAACAGCATGACTGGGATTCGAACAATCCTCTGGTCATAGTGTCAGCACCTTAGGACCCCATGGACACCCCTTCTATTGAATACATTCAGCTACTTTAAGTTGCACACATTGACACAGCTTATCTAGTCCCTGTAGACAAGTACTGCCAATAGAATAAGACTCTATAGAACCTAGTGACACTCTCCCTAATGCCAGGCGTGGGCTAGGCTAGAGTCTACATACAGTCCCCCAGCACTGAGCTGTGGCGCTGTGCTCTCTTGAATGATGATGCTCTATCCATTACTTTTGGGATAATTTGGGGATGAGGATGTTCATCCAACATCGTGATCTCACTAACACTCTTATGGCTGAATGCAATCAAATCCTCACAGCAAAAAAAGTGAGTAAAACATCCTCCCTGGACTGTAGGGAGACACAAAATCAGGATAAACTCTTAAATACCCTTAATTTCAAAAGAATGAGGTGTCCCAACATTTTTGTCTATATGGTGTATTACATACACCAAACCTAGTTCCATGACAAACCTTCTGTCAAGACTGGAACCAATATGCAAGGTTTTTGACTGTTTTACGTATATTCTGACTGGCCTGCACGGCCTGGCAGGCAGCACAGTAATGCTCCGCCCAGAATGAGGTCACGTGCACAGTGTAGTCCCGCCTCCAGGAAAGGTAGCGGCGATACTGGTTTGGGTTTCGGTCCAGGTACAGGAGGTAGGCGGCGAGCGCTCTAGGGGATTTGAAGTCGTCCACGTGGATGAAAGCATCCGCAGGCAGGAAGCGCTCATAGTTTTCCCGCGGCGGTCCCAAGACCACAGGTACAGCGCCAGCCTGTAGGGCATTACGCCACAGCTTCTCTGTGATGTAGTCTGAGTGGAGCGAGTTCTCAAAGGCCAGGTAGAACTTGTAGCCAGAGATGGTCTCCAGAATACTGTTTTTGACCCGACGTTGCGCTTTACGGCCATAGATGTCCACTCGGATGTAACGGCGTAGCCTCCAGTAGAACTGCACTCTTTCCTGATCCTCATTCCAGTTACTGATCACCCATGCAACCAGGGCTCGCTGTTTATAGACACCATGCCACTGTGCTGGGTGTATGAAGTTTTTGTTGCTTTGTAATGGAGTCTTGATGTGACTGCCATGATGATCAATTGGAGAGCTGTCGTCATTCCCATGGTTATTTACCGGAGAATGGATCCCAGTTTTGGCATTGTTCTTGTTGTGTTGGATCCCTTTTCTTTGACGATTGTTGCCACTGCGGTGCACCTGTGTAGAGTGGTTCCCATGGTGGCGACGGAGGTACCCATAAGGCAGGAAGATGTCTGACCCAAAGTGGTAAGACATGGTCAGGTTGAAAACTTCATCCATTCCTTCCAGCCAGGGCGTGTTTGACGGAGACTCGAAGTTCATCCAGATCCACTTCTGACCATCAGGCCGTGGTGTCAGTGGGAGCTCGCCTGGCTTACTCACCAAGTCGCGGTGGTGCATCAGCACAGCATTTGCGTTCTCATACTCGTTCCTGTCCAGCGTTAAAGTGCACCCGTGTACGCCGTAGCTGGCTGCGCAGTCTGGGAGCTGAGCCGCTTTGCCAAACGGTGGCCACCACACGAGGATCTGCGTCAAGTGTGCCTTCGAACCCAAGTTCTGCTGCGCAACCGGCATGAGAGCACGTGGCACAGCAAGCACAAGAAGCACGACTGCAAACACGAGCGCCACGAGGCACTTCTCCTGCACTCTCTTTTTCGCGCAAGTGGAGAATAGTGCCATAAATTCCTGTGACTTGCTCAGACTTTCTACCTTTCTGCTTGTGCACTCTTCCTTCTTCTGTTGCACCCCCTTATAGTCCTTTCCAAGCAGTTACTTCTTCTGCTGCACCCTAATACTCCACACATTCCCGTCTTCACAGTCTTCCTTCTTTTATTGCCTCCTTTTCTCCACTTGAGACAGTTATTTCCAGCTTTAGTTTCCCCTCTATTTCTCCTCACAGGCTTTTACTTATAGTAGAGCTGTATTAATACCTTTGTATAAGGGTGGGTAATGTGCAGTGGGACACTATTTTATCCTTTAGTGATCAATTATATCACTAACTCCATGTATCACTAAAGAGTGTAATTAGTCCTGTTTATCTGGATGTAACTATGTCAAATAACTACTCATGGTTTTGGGTGGTACACAGTAAAACCAGCAGTGTTAAATCTTTTGTTAGTGTTGACTGTAAAGTGTTAATTTGACGCTGAACAGTGTTAACAAGAACAGTCACAATTCAAGACACTACTGAATGTCAATCCAACTTTACTTAGTATCAATATAATTCAGTTCAACCCTTCTGAGTGTCAATCTGACACTGTAAATTCAATGCCAGTGAGTGTCAATCCATCAGTAGACTATCAATCCAGCACTACTGAGTGTAAATACAGCACTACTGAATATCAATCTGACACTGTAATTTCAATGCTACTGAGTGTCAATCCATCAGTAGACTATCAATCCAGCACTACTGAGTGTAAATACTTTGCTATTGATGGTCAGTTCCACAGAACTGAGTGTCAATTCAGCACTACTGAATGTCAATCTGACACTGTAATTTCAATGCTACTAAGTGTCAATCCATCAGTAGACTAACAATCCAGTACTACTGAGTGTAAATACAGTGCTATTGATTGTCAATTCCACAGAACTGAGTGTTGATTCAGCACTACTGAATGTCAATCTGACACTGTAAATTCAATGCTACTGAGTGTCAATCCATCATTAGAGTATCAAACACTACTGAGTGTCAATACAATGCTACTGATTGTCAATTCATCAGAGCAGTGTCAATTCACAACTAGAATGTAAATTCAACTGTACTGAGTGTTAATCCAACACTAATGAGTGTCAATACAATACTATTGATTGTCAGTTCAACTGTACTGTCACTTCAGCACTACATTGTTTATTCAACTCTACTGAATGTCAACCTGACACTGTCAATTCAACACTACTGCATGTCAGTACAATACTGTTGAGTGTCAATTCAACAGAACAAAGTGTCAATTCACCACGAGAGTGTAAATTCAACTCTACTGAGTATCAATCCAACACTACCATAGATTTAACACTGAAATATTTAACACTGTCATTTTTGGACTGATGGTTTTACAGTGTATTTTATAGGTGAAGTACGTTTGTTACAGCTTTGTAAACCTCCGAAAAAGGATTGTGATGCTATAACGATGCCATATCGTCCACCCCACCTTCCTCACAGTCTTTCCATCTCTCCTCCTCAGTCTCTTCTTCCTTCTGATATTCCCTCAAAATCACCAAAGGTCCTCCTCCCCTTTTAATTCCACTTTGGAAAACTCCTTCCACCTCCCATGTGTTAAGCCTCTTCCTTGCAGTATTCCTTCCTTAACACCCCAGAGGCTCTTATCAGGCTTCTCTCTGTCAGAGAGAGTCAGAGAGTCTGCGGGACTCTTCCTTCTTTCACTTCTCAAGTACTTTGAACACCTGTAGAACCACTTCTCTTATTACTCAGCACTTCCGGCCTCCGCGTTCTTTCTTCACCGTAGAGCTTAGCCTAGAGAAACTCCCCCCAGCCTTACTATCCCAAATGTTTGCTCTCCAAACTGGCTTCTACAAACTCTACAAACCCTCTCAACGTGGCAGAAGTGCTGGAGCTCAGCCTAAAGGCTCCTTTGTTTACTCTCCGCTCAGCCTCAGCAGTGGGCGAGAGAGGGAGGCTCCCTTTCAATAAGCCTCGCTTTACCACTGAACCCCTGTGAAATAAAAATACTCACTTCAAGCACAGATACTCCTCAGTTCATTAAAAGAGTGGCACGGTCAAAGGCACTGATTCACATTAGGGACACTTGGGTATTGTACAAGTATACAAAACAGTCCCCAGTACAAAGTATACATAGAAACTAAGCTGCCAAAACAGCAATGTATTGTTTTTGTGATGCAAAAAATAAAAACCACATACACCTATTCAGCCTTCAGCAGTTTGGCCCCGCCCACTCACACTCAAGTATGATAGAAGAAGATATAAGGAGTGTTTCAGGCTTTATACTTTATCTACAGAGATGTGTGCTGGCTTGGTGGTGCTGGGCTGATGGATCCCCATCTGGATGGAGGTCTTCTGAGTGACTGCTTTGAGGTTGAGCTAATGGCTATAACACACTAGAGTTCTGCTTTTGTCCTTGTGTGAAAGCCCTAAAAACTCCTTTAAATGACAGCAGGTAGTCAGGGAGTGCACACACACATACACACACACACACACACTACTCTGGGTGTTTTTCCATTTCCAAACAATAGCCCCACAGTGCAGGCTGGAGGGGATGTATTCAGAGGACTCTGTGCTTTGCAGGAAAGCAACACTGGCTAAATGAATGAATGAATGAATGCATAAATAAATAGATAGATAAATAGATAAATAAATAGATACATAAATAAATAAATAGATAAATAAATAGACAAATAAATATAGAAATAAATAAATAAATTGATAAAATGATAGATAGATAGATACATAGATAGATAGATAGATAGATAGATAGATAGATAGAAAAATTATTACCTTCTTCTAAAACTCTCCATTAGCTACAGTTCCACTGACCAGGCCTGTGGCGATGGGAGTGTCTTTGTTTGCACGTCTGAATACATTATAAACAGTCTGCTTAATCACTGTTCTACACTTCGTGTCCAAATGTTTGTGAAAAATTAGCTACTTTAAGTTGCACCCACTGCTGACACAGATCACTGAACGCAATCAAATCCTCACAGCAATGCACCAAAATTGAGTAGAAAGGCTTCCCTGGACAGTACAGACAGTTATTCCAACAAAAGCAGGATAATACTTTAATAGCCTTAAAGAAAAAATTAATGAGTCAAGTGTCCCAATACTTTTGTCAATAGAGTGTATATCAGTGCTGAATGGTAACCGAAGTAGGATTAGACTCATATGATGTTTTCTTTGTACATAAAAATGATGTAAGCACATATAAGTGGGATAACATCCTGTTAGGTGTCTGCTCTACCAATTTAATAGACCTGCTTCACATTGCTGCCATTAATTTCACATAACGAGACACCACAACCTTAACCTTACCTTCCAACCTTTAAAGGACCCATATCATGGAAAAAATCCCAGCTTGTCTGAAATGTGGGGTGCGCGTGAACTATTGGTCGAACGACACCGAGGTGAGGAGGGGGCACTAAATGGACTAGGACCACCCCTTTATTTGTGTATATGTTCTTTTGATTGACTGAGTTATTTCAACTGTAGTGTGGTGTTTTGTGACTTGTCAGGTAATGTTCATGGTCAGACAGCATTTTTCTGAATGAGTGTTGTTAGTTTCCTTGAAGGAAATTTTAAGTTCATTATAATTCAGCTGCATAATTATCTTATGCAACAGTACGGGCACACCTGGTTTGTTCAGTTTCTCATTGAAAAGAAGACACGTCTACAGAGAACATGTGAAAATATTTTCAGCAAATTTTAGTGCACAGTGAAGTTATCACATTGGAAAAAAGAAAATACACAATTTTTTTTTTTTAGTTCTGGTATAGGGGTACATTTCAAGGGGTGTAGGTGAGGAGTAGTGGTGGCAAAAGGGAGGCAGCAGCTACATTCATTCGAACTTTCCCATTCCACCTTAAATAGTAGAGTAATTACATTCATTTGGCTAAAAAGTTTCCTGTTCCACCTTAAATAGTACAGCAATTACATTCATTTGGCTAAAAAGTTTCCTGTTCCACCTTAAATAGTACACCAATTACATTCATTTGGCTAAAAAGTTTCCTCTTCCACCTTAAATAGTACAGCAGTTACATTAATTCATTTAAAGACTTTCCCGTTACACTTTAAGTAGAACAGCAGTTACATTCATTTAGATAAGAACTTTTCTGTTTCACCTTAAATGGTACAATAGTTAAATTATTTCACATAAGAACATTCCCATTCCACCTTAAATAACGCAGCAGTTCAATTCCTCTGACAGGTAGGAAACTGAAGTAAGAAGCTAACTGGTGATTTGTGCTTATGTTAAAAAGATTCAGCAGATGTTTATAGTCTTTTTTCAATGAACCAATCACTTCCTGACTAGCGCTGGTTAGTGTTGGTGATGGTTATAATTTAGAGATGGACCAATCGGCGTTTTTGAGGCCGATTTCGATTTCCGATCCCTTTTCAGCGCGATCGGCCGATAGCCGATACCCATCGAGGGCGGGGCTATATGCCATGCAAATCTAGGAGGAGTTGTTGGCACAAGCAAGACAAAATATGGTCGAAACTGTTTATTGCCATTAATAACAAACTCATGTGAACATCACATGTATAAAAACATTAGCAGTAAATGACCTAAATCATACAAATACAGCCAATATTGCAGTCATTAAATTTAGATTATTAATAAATTTAAAACGAAAAA
>BRDA01036328.1:32680-52957 GCA_036984385.1 Crenuchus spilurus | reverse complement strand
TATATATATATATATATATATATATATATATATATATATATATATATATATATATGTGTGTGTGTGTGTGTGTGTGTGTGTGTGTGTGTACGCGTGTGTGTGTGTGTGTGTGTGCGTGTGTGTATATTTATTTGGAGAATAATTTGGAGAAATAAAAAATTTTAAATTGGCATGTGCTTATATGTATTGCCTACAGGAATTGGCAAAAATCCCAGTGGCAAGATGTGGCAAGTTCATAAAGACTTAACCAAAACGTCTTGTGGCTGTAATACGCTAGTTCGTAAAGTTCGCCTAGCAGACGGCCGGAAGTGCGCGAAAACGATGCGCGTGAAACAGAGGTATATACAAACCCAAGTGGGTAGCATTTCACACAGTGAACGTGATAAACTCACATATGGGACCGCTGCAGCTGCATTAGCGGTATTTCCACTTAGGTTATGGCAAATCCAGATGATGATATGACGATAGAGTTGTTTGATCAATGGAGAGTGCCTCAGTTGAAAGATTATTTGAGGAAAAGGAACTTGGCTGTCAGTGGAAGCAAGAGAGTGTTGGTGGCATGTTGTTTTGTTGCATGGGAGCTGAAACTGCCCATTTTACAGACTGCTCAAGAATGTGCTAACAAAGTTGACAAAGATGTCGAAAATGCACTGGATGCTCCAGAAGGGAAATTACCTGATCCCAGCACTTTAAACTCGTGGCTATCTGAAGATGAGGAACTGAAACTGTGGCCACCAGTGTTGATACAGGACATAGGTTAGTAAAATTTTAACTGCCTATCAACGAAGATGTTTATGTCATTTTAATTAGGCCTATAATATAGCCTAATGCATTATGTTAATATGAATATATTTATTTATATAACCATGTAACCATGAGTAACCATGGCATATACACACATATTAATAAATAAAACAACTGTTAAAAGTTTACATTTCACTGTCACGTTGGGTATGTAATGAAATCCTACTGGGCTAGTACTGAGTCTACTGACTGTATCATGATCATGGCAGCAGCAGCTGAAGCATGCTGTGCAACACGCCGGTCTGGAAATATGATATTTTACTGTCATAACTATCCTTAACTTCATGGTCAAGTGTTAAAAATGGAAACAAACGAGAAAGTATGCTTGCCTCTTCTGTTAACAGAGTAAATATGTAAATAGTGGGGCCTGCAGACTTTAATTTTGATGGTATAAAACAAGCGTGATACATGTGCAGTGGGTTTGTTTATACCCCTGCAGCAGACAACGCGCATCGTGATCCACTTCCGGTCTACACTTTCCGATTTGGCTTATTGCCGCAAAATGTCTCTCTATGACATACTAACTTTAGGGGGGTGAAGTTATGCACACTGAAGTTTTGTGTTATTTTGTCCTATTTACATATAAAAAGAAAATGAGATGTTGGCATGCTCTGTAAATAGAATAATGCAAACCCTCAAATAATCCATTTTAATTCAGGTTGTGAGGTAGCAAATCACGAAAAATGCCAAGGGGGATGAATACTTTCACAAGGCACTATATTCAAGCAAATCATATGTTTTCCATTTACTCCTGACAAGAGCTATGAATAGGACCAAGTTGTGTGAATGACCCGAGGTGACTTTTTTCCACTTGAAAGGGACATTATTCTTGACTACTTGTACATACATACATACATACACATTATACTTATATAGTGCCTTTCTAGACACCCAAGGAGGCTTTACAATCAACACACTCCATATACACACACTCCGGTGAGAACCGGCAGCCAGTCGCGCAAAGCGTACTCTCAACCCGGAAGCGACCGTCCACCTGGAGGACTGCATCGAGCACTAGGGGATACTTGTAGGGGATACATTGTCTTTTAGCAAGATAATATCAAAACCAATCTATAGTCTAACTTCTTTGCCTGATTGGATGCTCAGATGTATCTCCTCGGTCATTTAAGTGGAGCAGAATAAGCCAACATGGTAAATAAACCATAATGTTGTACAGAGTGAATGCTGGACCTGTGTTTATTATTGCTAAGCTATGTGGAGCTACAGGTCAGTCTGGAGCCACAGATGGTCCTCTTCAGGGAGAACAGCCTGCACAGTGCGAGGCAAGTCAGAGCAGGATAGATGACTGTCATATGTGTCATTGTCTAGAAACTCAGTACTGTCTGTTTCACACAACACCGGGATGAGTTTTGTCACTTTGTCTGTGTGTTGGGCTCGAGTCTTGGGTAACACAAAGCTGGTCCTGGATTGAAAAAAAGATACTGTCTTAGTGCCATTCAAATGATAGTTGAATCGTTTTCAAAAGGAGAAAAGCAAAATTTTGATATGATAATATTTACAATATAAATATGAGAAGCTTCATCATCCCTACTTGAAGGGGAAGAAACTGAAAGGTTGTAGAAACACCATGCCTGAACGTTTCCTTGAGAATAATTTATTGTCACAAGAATCAAAAGGAAAAACTGGACCAGAGAGGACATTGACTATAACTAGCCATTCCCCTTCTTGACTTAGCATGAAATTCTTCATTGTATAGACACTCAATTGACTGGCAGTAAGTTAACCCTACACCTGAAAACTGTTTGTCGAAGGTCAAGCATGTAAAGACCTTGGCCCTTCTCCAGGAAGTGTGCGGACCATGGATCACTGCTAGAAACTCCAGATGACTGAAAATGCTAACACATGCTAACCAGGTGGAGAATGCGTCAGTATCAGTAGCAATAACATAGTCTTTGCAAGACAGTTCAAAACAACACCTGAGAGCAGGTGCATGCTTTGATGAGTTCCTTCTGTGAAACCAAAATACAACAAGGGTTTCTGTTAGTCCCCAGTCTTCCTTTGATCCTGCTCATAAACGACAAAGGTTTTAGACTAGCGCCCTTAAACTAACAATTTGTAGATATAAAAAATGCTCAGGTGCCTTGTAATCAGATGTAATTCAGAAACACTAAATCCCTTGACGTTTGACATCTAAAGTCCATACAAGCTAGATTTCCATCATCGGATCAGCCAAAACAGGAACACACTGTTTTCCAGACATAAATTAAGCTTAGCCTTGAACTTATACATAATTGTACTGCAAGTAAAGATTCCTTCAAAGTCCTTTTTAGTTAAAGATGCAATACTTTTTCTGAAAAACTAAAACAATCAGGATTCCACACCTAGCTACGTGTAAGGTTCCACTGTTTTTAACAAGCATCTACCACATACAGTGTTCCTAGGACTTGCATATTGTAATTATGTGTAACTTTAAGTTCAGAAGTGACTAGTCAGTAGAGTAAAGAGAGAACACCCTCCCCATAACAAACACCCTCCTCCTAACAAAAAGATGTACAAATAAAAATGATACATTATATATAATATAATATATAAATACAAACACCTCGGCCATTTTCACGGACACTGTATGTTTACTAGTGTATCTCCAAATTAGCATTTTAAACAGTTCATGTGTGTTCATAATTTTATTCAAAAAGGTAAACTAGCGTATATTTGATATTCATTACACCTAAATTAGATATTTCAAGCCTTTTGTTTTTTTAGTTTTGATACTGCAATTCCATTAATTGAAATATTCCAATAATTTGAGATTGTGATGTTCATGAAAACAAAACAAAAGTGAAATGTCACTTTATATGGAACACATATACAATATATTTTTTATTTGGCATTGTATATTATTTACATTTAAAGTTTTCCTCTATTGTAAGATATGGCAAAAATAACATTTTATGGTGAATATTCTAGTCATTATTTGACTAGAAAATAGTTTGCTATAATGAACTATTTTGCTATAGTAATGTTAGAGGATTTTGAAGATTTCTGCTATTATTGTCTTTAGCCTTGCTAGATTAAGGTTAGGTTGGCTAGCTAGCTAATTGCTTAACAAGGCATGACGACTGAAGGAAATGTTGAGTGCTTCTCTTCTAAATTACTCTTATTACATTATTTCAACAAAGTAAGTAAAAACTTAATTTTGAACTTATTGATTTCTTAATGTATATTATTGTTTCCTTAGCATGGCTAGCTAAGGTTAAGTTGGCTAGCTAGCTGTCTTGTTAGCTCTACCAAGGCTTGACGTCTAAAGGAAGGTTTTTTTTTCTAAATTACTAAATTACCTCTTACTACATTCTTTCAATATAGTGAGATTAAGTATTTAATTTTTACATTTTCCTGATTTTTCCTTGATTTTTAGTGTCTAGCAAACAAGGCTAACTCTAGCAGAAGTTAAGATGGCTGGAAAAAGTGTGATTTATTATTATTAAATTACTAAAAATCACTTTGAATTGACTGTCAGATGCACTTCAGTAAGCAAATCCAGGAATGTTGAATATTGATCATGTTTTATAATAATGTAACTGTTATTTTCTATAATTCCTGCACCAATAACATTTCTACTCCAGACAGACTTCACAGTTCAGGGTCAGACTGACTGAATTAGTGGGCCATAGCAGACCTCCATATGTCTGGGATGAGACATATTTCTGGTGGGTTTATTTTTGACTGTCATGGTGTTTGATCACATACAGTAAGGCTGCTCTTTCTCCACCTAGCCTGGCCTCAAAGTGATTGGAGAAAGATCTACAGTCCCCCCTAATGTGCCTCATTAACACCTAGTGCATCCTGGGACTGTGGAGGGGGTATATTTAAAGACCATTTAGCTTAATAGTGGTATATGGATGTTTTATGGTATAGTTAACCTTTGGCTCTGAGGATGACTACCCATATATGTTAGAATCTAATCTAATCTAATCTATACTAAAAGTCACCTAAAGTCTAGTTCTTTTCATCAAAATACATTAAACCACATGTATATATCATAAATATGGTGTTCATAGACTAGTCATTATGGTTTAGGAAACTGTAACCTCACTACTACAAATGGCTAAAAGAGATTTTGTATTTTTTAATGATATTAATTCATTAAGATCTGAAAATGGTTTAAGTAGCTTGAGTGTTTTTTTTTTCACACAAATGACTGTAAACAACTATTTAGGTGACTACTGAGTTCTCGTGTTTCTTACCAAACAGCTGTAGTCCTTAACTAAGAAGGAACATTTCCAAACATGTCTTGGCTGATCGACTAAGTCAGAATTAAATGGAAAATAAATATGGTTTCCAGGTGAACTTTGCTTTTAAAGGTTCAAATAAAGTAGTCCAACTGAAGGGAAAGCAACATTTGGAGGACCCATATCATAAAATTAAAGCTCCCATGAGCAGAGAAAATCAGTAATCTTAGCATTGTTTTTAAATTTGGGCTTTTAAAAGATATTCAGTGATTGTGAGGAACTATTTTATATTATCAGTGCCTCTAATCTTTAATATATTTTTGTCCAGCAAAAAACAAACAAACACAGCTTTATGTTTGTCACCAGTGCTTTAATTCTTCCTTCATTAAAAGCTTTTATAGGTTTAGTCTCAGACTTCTTGGCTGTTTTCAGTTGACAGGATGCTTGTGGTGAAGGATTTTAAAGCTGAAATAGATGGCGCCTTTTAAGAGAGAGCTGTGTTGTCAAAATTAAGACTTATTTCCCAACATATATAGCTCTCAGTGGCTGTCTTGATGTTTTAAGCCAGCTGAGCAAAACAAAACCAAGCCATTTGTTGAAATGACAGCAAATAGCAATAAATGATCAGAAGCAGTCAAATACATATTACTAATATTTTATGTGTTTGTTGGCTTGCTTGTATATGTGTTATTTACATATTTACATGTACTAAAATCAACCAGCTTTGCTAACTTTTGCATATAACTTTAGACTCTCTATCCACTCTAAGTGCAGAAAGGTTGCATTTGGGCAAAAAATTTTACATTTCTGATTTGTTTGGCATTTGAAAATGAATAAATGACTGACAGTCCAAGATCTTACTCAGTTATGATGTGAAATGCACATTGTTCACAGTGGTGTTGCTAGGAGCCAAATCTCTTAAGTGTTTAATGCCTTTACAGCAGGGGTGCTTACTCCTGGTCCTGGAGACCTACCACTCTACAGAGTTTAGCTCTTACCTTAATTTAACACATCTGTAGACCTTCTGGGTTATCTGAATATCAGAGTCCAGTCTGCTTCATCTGAACTCTCCAAGGAGGTAGATCTAGGCACCTCTGCTCTAACGACTACCTCATATATTGTTTTTATTAAATGATTACAAATTTGCCTGATTTCTAAGACATAATTTTTTAGTCCAGTCATTGTAAAGAGGTTGATGTAGGACTTTATTTAACAGTGTTTTTTTCATTATCTACATTACATATAAAACTCATGAAGATATATGTAGGTCATCATCATTTTAGATAAATGGGTGTATTTATACCATGGGCTTGGCTTAAGGAATCAGCCTTGTGACTGGAAGGATGCTGGTTTGATTCCTGAACTGACAAGACATGACTTGAGCAAGACACCTAAACCCCAACTGCTCCCAGGGTACCATGGGCACCCCAGGCTGCTCACCGCTCTCTGCAAATGTGCTCACCCCATCACCTCACCCCTCAGTGTTTGTTTCACTTAAATTGTTGAGGTCAAATTCCTCTGTGTGCAAGCACATCAATCAATGTGCCACTTTCACTTCCACAGCTTCCACTCTTGGCCTTTATGCACCAAGATTTCCCCTGACTCCCTGAATCTTTTTATAATATTGTGAAAAATAGATTGTAACAGATATAAATTCTAAAAGCATATTCTGAGAGACACTGACTTTAAAGTGACAATTTCCAGAACTTTCCAGAACAGTGTTACTTCTACATTTAAATGTTATTTTGCCTCTTTCCCAACTTTTTTTGGTGTGTTGCAGGCATCGATTTCTAAATTTCTTTATATTTAACCAATAGAAACACTGAAAACACTGAAAATCATTTATTTTGTTTGTTAAATAAAAGTTACAGTTAGTTTAAAAAAATAAAACAAATGACAGATTTCAGTTTTCAATGTATTTTTAGAGAGTGTCCCCAGCTTTCCTGGAAATGGGGTTTGTATTTGTATTTTTTATTGTTGAATTATCATAATCTGTTATACAGATGATTGCTTCTTTTTATTATGTAAATAATAATACTTACATATTCTTTTTGTTTTGATTTTACATTTACTGATTTAATACATTACAAATAGTTCTACTCATTTTCATTTAAAATAAGAGATACAATATTATTTTTATTATTATTACTATTACACCCTATTTAGTAGTCACACTGTAAAATAAGGGTCATAAATAATGGTGTCTGTATTCAACATTACTAAATATGTGAACAGTTTTGAAAATTAACCCAATCAGACAATGTGCCATCATTAAGAGCCACTTTGGTCTTTACCTTCATTGAAATGTAGACCTTAAAGTCCTAACACAAGATGTTCTTAATGAGAAACTTCTTATTGTATTAGAAATGAATGCACTGTGAATGAGTTGCACATGACAATCATCACTAAATGCTTCATTACAGTTTTGTCCACATTAGTTTTTTTTTTAAATAATGCCCAAAGTCCCATTCAAAGATGTAGCCTTATTGTAAAGTGTTACCTTTTGAACATTGAGTAGATAATTCTCCTCACTGTGTATTCAAAGCTCTATTAGTCATGAGCAATGAGATCAACACCTACATGTTGTATTCATGTAGACATGCTATTCGCTTGAAGTGACACAATGATGCCTGGAATGTTCTGAGTGGTCAAGAACAAGGGCAGAAGTCTGTAACCTTTAACTTTACAAGCTCTTTGACTTTTAAACCCAGAATGCTTCTCAAGTGCTTCATCAAGACAACTCACTTTACAGGTTAAGATGCTCACAGTTCCCTCAGTGTGTGTGTGTGTAAGAATGTGAACTGCAGGGTAAATGACAAGGCTTTGAACCTTGTTCGACCTTTACTTAAGAGGAGTCTTACCCATTTAACGGGAAGTCACTTCAGCATGCTATGGAAAAAAAAACAAGACGGTAAAAGAACGAAGAGCAGGTTCAAGAAGAGCTAAAGAGCCCATTATGAGCTGAAACTGTTTATAAGCTCTTAGAATCTTTTCTTAAGCTAATCAGTTGATAATAATGAATAACAACCTAATAATAACAACTTTATGTCATTGATAAATGGTTGCAATGAAATATATTACAGAGCAGTATTGCCCACCACTAAATGTTCATATTAATTTACTGTAACAGTAGAAAGAGCAAAAACAACCAAATGCTGGGTCAAAGAAACAACTTTTCTTGACCCAGCCTGTTGGGTTATTCCGTTTAACCCAATGTATGTTCTGTTATATATTGACCCAGCACTGAAAAATAGAAATGACCCACATCCCACATCATTTGTGTGTGTGTGTGGCTGTTGAAGTCTGGCAATCTTTTGCATTGTGTGTTCATAGTGTATACAAGTTTAAATTCTATGAACGAAGGAAACCCACGCAGACACGGGGAGAACATGGAAACTCCACTCAGATGGGGACTCGAACTATTAATAAAATATAAATCATAATTTGTCAGTATTTATTAATAATTAATAATAATAAAATTTGTGTTCTTTTACTTTTTTACTGCATTTGTAATCACTAAATGAACTGGGGAAATACTTTGACGATTGCTAAATTTGTTACAGTACACATAACAGAAGTGTAAGCTAGCTGAAATGTTGTTTGAATTTAGAATGTTGCTATGATACAGTGTAGAGCGTGGACTGCTGGGAAATGCAGTTCTAGTGATGTTACGTCAGAAGTAGACATAAACAAAGTGTTTTAAAGAGTTCCTGTAAAGTTTCAACAGTAGGGTAAGTACAGTCTGCCAGTAAATAGTGTCTGGAGAGGATTTATAGCTGCAAACCAGGAGAAATTAGGTGAAAAAGACGGCGAATCACTGCTGAAGTCTCGCTGAGGGAAGCACGTCAAATGTAACCAATCAGCGTGCAGGAGGCGGGGCTTGCCGGAATACGGGTGGGGGGAATAATATTCACACATCCACCCGCGTCCCCCAAAAGAGGTCTCAGATTCCCAAAACTAAAGTGAGAAGCAGCTGAAGGAGCTCAGAGAAGATTTGGACTATCGCACAGCAAATAGAAAAGGCGTTAATCCTTTTGTTTTCTGCTTTTAAGACGTTTTTCCTTCAGATGCACATTATTGTGGATTTATAGTGGATGAATGAAACAGTTTGGATTTGTTCACTTTACAGAATTGCTCATGTGGCCTGTGGACAATGAATGAAAAGCTCGCTGTAGATGAGCTTGAGCAGAATTAGGAGTTTGCTAAGAAAGAGAATATAAGGTAAGGCTTGTCAGCATTTAATGATAAACTGGCTTTTTACTGCTTGCAACTCTCATGCAACTTTGGTTGCATGAAACGTATATGAAGTTGCACCTGAGTTGCATGATGTGAAGGCTTCTTAATGGCCAAATTGCACGAAACTATGAGATTTCACAGCCCAATAGCTGTCATCAGGGTGATTTGTCCACGTCCAGCCATTGCATGCATTCTTTTCCCTCCTCTGGACTGTATGCTCCAGTCTGTGCAGGTCATCATCTCCACGGTGCTTCTGCTAAGAATGTGATTTGTTCCACAGAGATTTAGCAAAAACACCGTTATAATTCTGACACCCGTGTCCAGCTGCAGGAGGAGGAGGAGGCGCTGCAGCTGCTGGGCTGAAGATGGCCCGTCCAGGCGCTGATGTCTGGACGCTCGTGCTGGTATTGGTGTGGCTGGCAGTGTTGGCGCGCGGCTGCCCGCGGCCATGCGCGTGTCCCCAGCCCAGAGAAGTGCACTGCACCTTCCGCTCCCTGCTCACTGTGCCTGCAGGCGTGCCCAGACAAGTGGAGCGCATGAACCTGGGGTAAGAGTGAGCAGACTGCAAACAAAGTCAGCATTGTTTCTGTAACAGTGTGAGAGAGAGCACACCTGCCATCCACAGTGATTTACACACACACACACACACACACACACACACACACACAGTATCACAACTCAGCACTCTGTTGCAGGTTAACATTTAGTATTTATATATATTATCATCGAAAAGTTAATTTATTTAATTAATGTATTTCCGTAATTCAATTCAAAAAGTGGTTTGTGAGTCATGTCATCTGCTGGTGATGGTCCGCTGTGTTATATCAAGTCCAAAGTCAGCGCAGCGTCTAACATTTTAGAGCACTTCATGCTTCCATCTGCTGACAAGCTTTACAGATATGCATATTTAATTTATTCAGCAAGACCCACACTGCCAAAAGTACCAACACCTGGTTTAATAACCACAGTATCACTGTGTTTGATTGGCCAGTAACCGCACCTCACAGAAAATCTATGAGCTGTTGTCAAGAGGAAGATGCAGACGAGCTGAAGGCCGCTATCAAAGCAACATGGGCTTCCATACCAGTTCAACAGTGCCACAGGTTGATCACCTCCATGCCACACTGATGCAGTAATGCATGCAAAAGGAGCCCCGGCCAAGAACCGAGTGTATATACTGTACATACTTTTCAGTAGAACAACATTTATGTATTAAACATCATTTTTATATAATATTCTAATGATAAATAAACACTTGAAATAGACACCCAGTGTGTAATGAATCTATATGAGTTTCACTTTTTGAATTGAATTACTGAAATAAATTAACTTTTGATGACATTAAAATTTTTACATGCACCTATATATATATGTGTGTGTGTGTGTGTGTGTGTGTGTGTGTGTGTCTCATTCAGACATCTGTTATGAAGAGAGCACTTTATTAACCATCACGACAGTGTAGTCCTTTATATTCAGCATGTTTTATATTCAGTTGAAGGCTGTTGGATGTTCATGGACATTCCCATGTATTTAAAACTTTAATTAAAGCCACAACAGATAGCAGTAGTTTAATTTATTTACTAACATCAGCATTGAGAGGAAGGGTTCATAAACTCAGCATGTTTGTGAAGACTTTTTAAAGCAACCACTGAGGCTTTTGGAAGTGGTGAGGCAGAACTTGTCTAGTTTAACATGCCGTATAGAGGGCATTAAATGTTCATTGTAACGTTATTCAAGCCTAAATACAGCTTGTCTTGCATATGGCTTGTTTGATCTAATCTCCATTGTTACAGCCTGAATCACCATGTAGCCTTGTATCACCATTTCCTTTTCCTTGTTTTGCAGGTTCAACTCTATAAATCGACTCAGCGACAGTTCTTTTGCTGGCATGCGAAAACTAGAGCTTCTCATGATGCATGGGAATGATGTTCATAACATTCCTGACGGGACATTCCAAGATCTGATATCCCTTCAGGTGTGAGGAGTATAAAACATTGTTTTTCTCTCCACCTCATTCTGACTTCATAAAGTGATAAATATTTTTCCTCTCTTTTCTCTTAGATGATGAAGCTGAGCTACAACAAACTTAAGGTAATTAGTAGGAACACCTTCCAGGGTCTTTGGAACCTAGCCAGACTGCACCTGGACCACAACCACTTGGAGTTCATCCACCCAGACGCTTTCCAAGGCCTCACATCCCTCCGCCTTCTTCAACTGGAGGGCAACCAGCTCCAGCAGCTCCATCCAGTAACCTTTGCTACTCTCTCTGTGCTGGACTACTTTCCCGTGTCCACTCTGAAGCACCTGTATTTGTCAGAGAATGCTCTGACGACACTTTCGCAGAAGATGTTAGCTGGAATGCCACATTTGGAGAACCTTTTCCTGCATGATAATCCCTGGCTCTGTGACTGCAGGATGAAATGGTTCAAAGAGTGGAGCAAAACTGCAACAGGTAGTTAATATTTCAGAAATAAAACTCATTTGAGTTTGCAATTAATGCTTTTCATTGTAGCCCTGTAACAACAATGGGTAACACTTTATTTGGGTGGTTGAATTTGGATGCTTTGTAGATACACTAACTTGATTTTAAGATACCCTAACTTGACCCTGACTCTATAATCCTAACCCCTAACTAAACATGAAACTTTAACCTAATCCTAATGCTGGTCATAATCCTAACCCTAACACTGTTAAATCCATTAAAGGTTTGTAAACACCCTTTCTATTGAATGCATTCAGCTACTTTAAGTTGACACAGATGTACAAACACAGCGTGTTTAGTCCCTGTAGAGAAGTCTTTCTACAGCAGATAAACCTGAATCTATTGGCATCATGTCTAATGCCAGGCATGGGCTAGGAGAGTATAAAACCCCACAGCATTGAGCTGTGGAACTGTGTTCTCTGGAATGATAGTGCTCCATCCAGTGCTGTTGGGGATGAGGCAGGTGATCATCCAGCATCCTGACCTCACCAACAGTCATCACTGAATGCAATAAAAGCCTTACATCACTGCGAAAAACAGGATAAACCCTTGATTTCAAAAGAAACAGTGTATGAGCAGGTGTCCCAATACTTTTGTCAATATTGTGTAGCAACAGATTATTAATAACATGAACATCTGTAGATTAGGAGTACAAGATCTATGAGAAGTAGACAGGAGGCAACACTGGTCTATTCAAATAACATGAGACCTATACAGTAGAAGGAGAAAATGCTTAAAACTAATAATGTTACGTAATAACAGAAGTTTGGGTGGCAGATCACATAACTCCGCCCCTCATTCATTCATGCCCTATATAGAACCTTCCATTCTTCCTCCCCCTTGTGACAAAACTTCACACCCACCATCGCGCCGGCACATCCCAATTCTTCATAACTTCTTTCGGCTACTCTTCTCCTTCTCCTCACTCATCTGTCATACAAGGGGAGGTGGATCTGGCTTTAAGCTCCATCAGCCTAGCCGCTCAGGACTCCCAAATTCTGGAGTTGCCCATCCTCTTCTTCAGTTACCTTAATCATCATGTGGTGCTTTCCTAGCAAAATGTGTATTCATTTTATTTACATCTTCCTAGTCTCCCTCATTCTCTCTCATTCTCCTTCTCTCACCAGGTGTGCTGAAATGCAAGAAAGACAGAGCCCTTGCAGGAGGCCAGTTGTGCCCTATGTGTTCTTCTCCAAAACAGTTAAAGAAAAAAGAGCTTCAGGAGCTAGACAGTCCAACCTGCAGCAATCCCATCATCAGCGTCCCTCAAAGAACATCAGCCTTGGACACGGAGAGTGAGCTCATGACATTAGATGAATTCAAACAACCTCTTGGGAACATTTCTCTAGGCTTGTCTGATGAACATGGAAACAAAGTGGATCTTTATTGCTATGTCAATGAACCCACAGAATCAAGCAAAATGAAGTGGGACCATATTAATCCATATCAGATTACAGCGAATGTCACTCTGACATTGGATTTGGAGTGTCCGATTGACAGGGCCAACTATGAGAGGCTCTGGAGACTTATTGCTTACTACAGTGATGTCCCTGCCCACCTGCAGAGGGAGATTATGCTAAGCAAAGAGCCTCATGTTAGTTACAAATACCGGCAGGATGTGGAAAGGGATGCCCTATATTACACTGGTGTAAAAGTTAATATTGTTGCAGAACCTGCATGGATAATGCAGTCTTCTTTGGACCTACAGCTCAACAGACCCCAATCGACAAGTGAAAAGGTTAGGCTCATCCTCAGCACCCATACGACTCAACTGGTAGAAGCAGAATCTGCAAGGCACCAAAGCAGAAGTTGGGTCATGGTAGAGTCCAGAAACGACACTACAACATCACAGACTGTTGTGGTGGGCAACCGTGTTCAGATGCCCTGCAGTGTGCACAGCTCAGGGAGCCCATTGATTAAATGGATGCTGCCGAGTGGTTCTAAACTTGAAGCTCCACACCAAAGCAGCGATAAGAGGATCACTGTGTCTCCTTCTGGTTTGTTGACTATACAGTCAGTGGATCACTCGGATTCAGGTGTGTATTACTGTGTAGCATTAGTCACAGATGATGTCAGTATCCTCCCCTTTCGTCTAACAGTGGAGGAATCTTCTAGTCCACCACCTGGAGGTGAGGGGGTGGCAGAGCCTGTGGTAGGAGTTGCTGGTGGTCCTGTTTCCCTTCCCTGTTTGGCCTCAGGCTCTCCTGATCCAGATATAAACTGGATTCTTCCTGATAGCAGCATTATGAACACAAGATCAAACTCATCCAAGATAGTTGTGGCTTTGAATGGAACGTTAACCATCCGCCATAGCCAGCTGTCAGACAATGGGTATTACAAATGTGTAGCGGAGAATGAACATGGTGCAGACTCCATGGCCAGAAAGGTGACTCTGACAAGGCCCTCCGGTGGGCTGCCTATAAGGAAATATTCTAGTAGACCTCAGCCCGCAGAAGGAGTCTCTACCAAAGTTAAAGCGCCGACGGACAATGACGTGGAGACATCTGGGGATAATGAAAATGGAAATCCCAATGATCAAGTTTCTGTCAAGCAAGTGGATACTCCTAATAGAAGAAGGATTCCAAATGTGCAAGGTGAACATCCATCTAGAAAAACATGGAGACGTCCTGCCGTGCCCCGAAGACGAATCCCGTCTCCTGGAGCCGACAGGAGTAACACAGTAGAAACAAGGAGGAGAATCAGTATGTCTAACAGTCAAATAGATCCAAAGCGTTGGGCCAACATTCTGGCAAAGGTCCGTGGAGGTGGCAGCAGTCCAAAAACAACTACTCCAAGCTCAGTTCAAACCAGCACAGACAGATTGCAGGAGTCTGACACTGTCAGCGCAAAGAAATCTGGATCTCTTGACAGGATTGAAGGATCGTCACCAGATATTGCTACCACTGGAGCACCATCGCAAGAAGCATCATATACTGTCTCAGTGTCAAAGGCACCTGTCCAAATTACTGAGGTGAGCTTAGAGATAAGACCTTTGAGCCCTGAGGGTGACTATATAACCTACCAAATTGCTGCTCCCGAAGTCAGCCCAGATTCAGACATGTTTACACATAGCACATATGTCACGCAGACCACAACTGTTCCACAACCTACTCATCATTCGGTGATGGACCCAGACGATGCAAAGCAGGCTGAAGTGAGCCCTGTGGAGAGCACGACTTCATATGGAACTCTTTTTCAAGAAAGCCAAAGCCGCACTACGGGTGGTAGCGAAGTAACTGAAACAATTCAGAGGTCTGAGGATGATGATGAATACAGCATTTCAAAAGGCTTTAGAAATGGGGTAGAAGTTTATCAAGAAAAGTCTGACCACAACTCAGCATTGACCACAGCTGTAGCCTTTGAAGAACAAAGCACTGAAAAATATGCTGACGTTCGCTCAATTACTGAAATCGTCACAGCTGCAGCTCAGCGAGCTACACAGAACCTACAAAGACATACAACTCAAGAGAAACATGACATTTTGCAGATTCCATTGCTTACCACTGTGGCACCAATGAATGAACCCACTAGAAGAAAACACACTATCTCAGCTAATCCTGCGCCTTCCTCACGTGCTAGGACCTCATCCAAATCACGGCGGAAGAATGGTGGCAGACGGAGACGGCCTAATCGAATCAGAACAAAACCAAAAGGCTCTAAATCATCTGCACACGTCAGTAATGTCACACCGCAGCCCACAACGTTTGCCTCGGTTGAGGTCACCAAGACGACTGCCTCCCCTCAGTCTAAAATAGAAACATCTGCAGGGGCACTGAGCATTGGAGCCAAGGTGGATACCACTGTTCCATTTACTGACAGCCAAGCAACGTCACTGAGCAAAATGACTCATGAAGAGAACACAGATCCTTTATACAGCAGCAGAAGTAGCCTTTCCCCTGATTCTTCGGTCCTAGAAAAAGTGTCAAAAGACGAGAGCGCAGCCAAGCTACCTAATATATCCATGAACACCACAGTAGTATCAGTTCCTCCAACAACCTCACTAGATCTCAAGGAGCAAAGATCAACCATACATAGGGAAACAATTTCTACTTCATCTCCTGCATTACCCAGTACTCTGTCCACAGCAGCTAACACGGCGAGGTTTACAAGTATCCACCCCACTGCAGTTAAACCTTTTGAAGAGGTACAAACAACAAAAGACCCCAACATAGCTGACACGTCCCAAGGGAGTCAACTAGAAGCGATACCAGGTGCAGGTTCAGACACAGCAGAAAATCAATATAAACTCAGTGAAGCTGAAAATGTGCCTCCCTCCAAGAAGCCTGTGATAGAGTTTCCTCACAGACCTTTTCCCTCATCTGCCCCAAGTAACCAGCATGAAATCATTGAAAGCCATGACTCAGAAGTCTCAAGTGGCTCAACAAAAGCAAACCTTTATAAGGAGGCTCCTGAGAGCCCTCAGGTTACTACAGAGAGCCTCATAACATCTCAAAACACGGGGTTAACCACTGCAGCACAGCTTAGCAGTGTTTCAGCAGATGGAGGTCGTGTCAAAGAAGGTGCCACCTCAACAAAGAAGCCAAGGCTTGAAGACAATTTACCTCTAAAGGAAGATAATATTGCTGTGATCACCCTTTCAAATTCTACAGCTACATCAGCAACTACAGTATCATCATCAACAGTCAAAGCATTATTGGGAACATCCACCATTCTGCCAACAGCAACAGAGACAAAGACAAAGAGACCATCTCTAGTTCATCCATATGTTCCTTTCAAAAGCATGCCAACTAGTGAGGGGAAGACAGGGGTTCCTGATAGTACAAATTACATACCTGATAGACACAAAGAAAGAATTGTTACTACAGAACAGAAGACCATTGGTAGACCTGATCTAGCATCTGATAGGACCAAACCACCTGTTCCCCATTCTACAGATCCAGAAGACACTAAATCAGATACTGATATGCTTTTAAGCACCAAAGAACCAACATCACAAGACACAAGTAAACAAGTCTCTCCACCAGAATTTCCAGTAGCATCCCATCCAAGACTTACCATTCCTCTAAGACCTAATAATCCAGATAGGGGTGCTTCCACTGTCCATCATCCTGCATCTGGAGGAGTTCTGCAAATGCCAGAAGTCCGAGGCAGGAAAGGACATCCTAAGATTACCAGCACTGATTTTAACACTGTGACAGCACAAGCTGAGTCTGATGCCTACCTGCCATGCGAGGCTGTAGGAGAGCCTGCGCCCTTCTTGTCATGGACTAAAGTCTCCACAGGTAAGCAATCCTTGTATTATACTTTAACATATACTTACAGTGCCTACAGTAAGTATGCAGTAATGTGTAAACATTTAGGCACCCTTAGAAAGTTAGATTTATACACAGTCATATCAGAATATAACACCCCTGGGTTGGTCATATGCAATTTAACAAATTGGTTTAAATTTAATTATCTATCAATGAATGTGAAAAAAACAAAGTATATGATTATCACATCATCAGGATCAATTCATATACCAAACCATCCTGTAGTAAATAATGTATGTATTGAAAAAGTTTCTGTCTTTAAATATCTGGGCCTCCAAATCGATGAAAATTTAAAGTGGACAAATCATATATTGTATATATAACAAAAAATCAAACCAATTTTAGGTATTTTGTGGCGCATTAGGAAGTTTACAACTGTGAAGATCAAAAAACAAATATATTTTGCATTAATTCACTCTCACTTACCGGAAATTACCTTGTATCTATCTGGGGTAATGCAACTAAATCAAACTTATCATGTCTCTATGTCTTACAAAACCAAGCGATAACATTTTTTTTTAATTATTCATGGCGGAAAAATACATTAGATTTATATGCTGAAACAAAAATTTAAAAATTGGATAATCTAAAAGCTAAAGGCCTTACCACCTTCATGTATCAAATACAGAATAATTTAATTAGGGGGGAACATAATCTTCTTTTAAATAATGAAATTCATGCCTATAATACCCGTGCTGCTTCACAATACCATGTACCCTATATAAGAACCAATTTAGGAAAAAATGTCTGTTGTAAACCAAGCTGTCATAATCTACAACACTTTACCAGATATTATTAAATTACAACCAAATCTGTTTTTGTTTAAAAAATGTTTACATGTTTTTCTTACTGATAAACAACTTATTGATGTCGAATAACAGTCTACATATTCATTTTTTATTTAGACTCCTGTGTAAAATTATTTGTCAAATTTGCCATTTGGCTTGATAACTATTTTTCATGCACCCTATACGAGTTCTCTCCTTGTGGTGCTGGTTTCTATTTGTACACGTACTTTTCTAATGTTGAATGTATAATTTTATGTAATAAAAATTGCAAAAAAAAAAAAAAAGCCCTGCATGTATAAATGAGTGAGCACACCAGTCAGTTGTAGCAGAGTACAAAACGATCATCATGAGTTAAGGACGTGATCTGAGTGATGTAATACAAGCCATGATAATAGGGTACCACTAACTCTGTGAGATGTTCTAGAGCTGCTGTGATGAAGGTGTACTGAGAACTTCTTGTACATTGAGATACTCCCTACTACATAACAGTGATGCAACATCGATTATAGAGGGGATGATGACTCGGGTGAGTGGTATAGAGCCACTCACCACAGAGAACTCACCACAGTGGACCAGTTAACCTCTATAATGAACACAGGAGTGATAAGAAAAGTGTCAGGGATCTCCGTTGAGTATACACCAGGGGCGGGGTGGCCATCGGGAGGTTCGGGAGGGTTCCCGAATGGCCGGTCATTTCCAGGCCAAACCGGCCGTAAGTTTTTTTTTTGTTTTTGTTTTTTTTTTTAACACAAGTAAGCACTCCAAACCAAACTCCCGGGCTGAATTTCAACCCCAGCCCGCCCCTGGTATACACTGTTATGACTGGGCATATATTCTGAACAATATTCTGACATGACTGTATTTGTGATCATACACTCTGTGAACACTCATATTAGAATAAATTATTGTTTAGAATTAGCAATGCTAATATGTTGATTTAAAACATTTCCAAGCTTCTCCTCATACCGTCCACTATTGTCTGTAGATCTCATCCACTACCTGGTTTGGTTAATCAGTGCTTCATAATGATAAATTGAATGTGCTTCTGATGAATTGAATAAATCTATGTGATAGCTGATGAGCATTGAGAAGCATTGCATACCAAACGTTCATACTGGCTCACAAAACGACATACAGCTAAACAATCTTATTTTATTATTTATTTATGTTTACTCTTACATACAGTATGCACATACAGGGGTTAGACAATGAAAGTGAAACAGCTGGTTTTAGACCACAATAATTTATTAGTATGGTGTTGGGCCTCCTTTTGTGGCCAATACAGCGTCAGTTCGTCTTGGGAATGACATATACAAGTCCTGCACAGTGGTCAGAGGGATTTTAAGCCATTCTTCTTGCAGGATAGTGGTCAGGTCACTACGTGATGCTGGTGGAGGAAACCGTTTCCTGACTCGCTCCTCCAAAACACCCCAAAGTGGCTCAATAATATTTAGACACAAAGACTTGCTGTCTTGGTCACAGATGCGCCAGCAAGACGTGCACCAACAATTTGTCCTCTTTTGAACTCTGGTATGTCACCATAATGTTGTGTGCATTGTAATATACTATATAACTGTGCTCTTACCTGCTAACTGAACCTTCACACTCTGCTCTTACTGGTGCAATGTGACATTAATGAAGATTGGCCACCAGACTGGTCCAATTTAGCCATGAAACCTCCCACATTAAAATGACAGGTGTTTCAGTTTAATTGTCTAACCCCTGTGTATAGTGCAGAGTGAAGTGAAAGAGAAATAGAAATTAGAGATGATTGCTTATTTCTATAAAGACATTTATTAATATGGCTTCAGTTAATATTTTGAAAATATAAAATAACTTATTGCTATAAACATAGTTATGCTTTTGAAATTGAAGTAAACGTCAAATACATTCACTGGTCACTTCATTAGGTACACACATTGGTAGCCCATTTTATCAGCTCCACTGATCAGCAGTGTTGGGAACGTTACTTTAAAAAAGTAATTAGTTATAGTTACTCACTACTTGTTAAAAAAGTAACTTAGTTAGTAACTGAATTACTCTATAATAAAAGTAACTCGTTACCAGGGAAAGTAACTATTTGCATTACAGTTAATAAAAAGTTATTTGTCAAAGAATAAGGATTTTTTTGAAAAAGCAGAAAGGTGTTTGTACATAACTTTTGAAATTTATTGCACATCAACAGACCAGTGCAGGAAAAAATCCTTTAAAATACCAAATCTTTGTAAAAAAAAAAAAAAAAAAAACTAAAGTAAACAGTTATACACTATATATATTTATATAGTTAAACACTATATAAAGTGCATTTACATCTATCAAATAAACTATCTACATTTACGTGAAATATATCACAAATTGATATATTTATATATATCACATATTGACAAATGAAATCAAAAAAAAAAAAAAAAAAAATGTTTCTAAACCATAAAATTTCCTAAAAAAGGACGTGACCAGACAACTACACGTTATTTAAAGTTTTCAATACATGTTTGTGGAAAGAC